>FXXK01000485.1:220631-456352 GCA_900184695.1 Betula pendula
GAACAAAAGTTAAGTGTGGGGGAATTTGATGAGAATGCAAAATGTCATATTTTTCTCTCTTAATGTTTAGTCTTTATACCTATTTGGTGCCTAAATGTACTCATTATTATTTTATTTTGATTTAGGATGCAATTGGAGGCATTAAATGCAAAACAAAGCTAATTGGGTGATTCTGGACAGTTTCGAAATCACTTTGTAATCTCAGCATAACTCTCTCATCCGAGCTCCGATTGAGATGATTCAAGATTCTATGGAACACCAAGAAACAGATCTACAACTTTCATGTTTTGAGTTTTGAGAAATACTGGCTGAATCAAGGTCAAAATCGGGCTTGAAGTTGCGGCACCTGCACTGTTGATGTTCTAGAACATTTTTTAGCATGCTATTCTAATCTGCAGAAACCAGCAGAGATGGTACACGAAAATTACAGCTGGAAACACCACTTTCCTAATTATATTAAGACTCTATTTTATTTTTAATATTTTCCTTTAGTAATCAGATTTGGATATTGTTAATTTAAGATAACAGTTAGAATATCTTTAGGATATTTTGTAGGCTTCTAATAAGGGGCATAAACGTGTATAAAGGAGAGGAGAATCATAAAACTAGAAAAAACTCTTTTTCTCCCCTCTTCTCTAACTGATCTTTTGAGTTTTCATTATGGTTCTGCGTAGCTAAACTTTCATCATTGGTTGAAGGAAACGGAAGCCTAGGAATCAATAAAACTGTGAGATCTAAATTGTTTTAGTGTTCAATTTATGCTTTGAATATCGGATATTTTTCTGTGCCTATTTTCATGATTGTCTCGTTTAATTACTAGAAGGCCTACTAGTTTATTATTCATTATAATCTGCTGCTAGATTAGATATCAAATCTGTAATTGTTTGATCCCTCTAATTTGCGAAACAACTCAGATTTAATGATTTGCTGCGTCAGAAATTATTAGATCTGAGGAAGAATGCTCGATTAAATTAAACGCAGCCGCTTGCGCTTGTGTTGTTTAACTTTATCGATCTCTCTAATTCTTAAGATTGCTACTAAATTAAACCTTTAGCGCTTGTCTTATGTTGTTTAGTAGTTAAGGTTAATTAGATCGCTTGTTTTATAATTAACTACGACTAAGGAGAGATAGGATAATAATTCCAACGGTGAATATTCAAAGTATGAATTAACATATGCTTGCATCGATAATCAGTTGTAAAATTCCGATGGTGGATGTTGACTTCGACCAAGTTTGTTCTTTTGATTGATTTCGATAATTTAAATTGAATTGTTCCTTAGTTGTTCTTCTAAAAATTATTTTCGTTATACTCAAACATCCCCAATCCTGTTCACGTAGCATAAAACTAGGCTGAATACTCTCTGTGGGAACGATCCTTACTTGAACTACTACATGTATTTTTAGGAGTATAAATTTTATTTTTGGTTGCCTGCGACAGCACACCAGACACCCATCATTTAAATAATTTTTTTTTTTTAAAAAAAAAGCCTCATTTGTATCATGACACCTTGCAGCAAAATTTCCTTTACCATGTACGATTCTTGTACATCTTCACTTTTTTGCTTAGCTCAAACACTTCAGAGTTCAGACCTTCAATATTCTCATCATGCAAGCTCAACTCAATCACTAAGAACATTCACGGTGAACTCTTTAAAATTTTTCTAAATTTAACTTTAAAAATCTACTTCAGTTGATTTAGCTAGCCACTTTTTCAAACTATTAAATATCAAACTCTCTAAATATTTTTCTACTTTAATTAACTATTCTATTTTAGTGATGAAACCAATTTTTGGACTCTTTACATTAAAAATCTATTTTGGTTGAGAAGAAAGGAAAAAAAAAAAAAAAGGTACGAGAGAGAAAGAACATTAAAATAAGTTTAACATTCACTTTTTGATTCTTTAAATTTATAAAGAAATTTTGATAAATGTTAAATTTAACATTAATAGAAATTTTGTTAAATCCAAATTTTTGTATGTTTCGCTAAAAATTTAGAAAAAAGTTATATTTATAAATCTCATTGTGAGTGGTCTAAAGCATAAGTAGTGGTGAAAAGAGAGAATGCCGCCCGAGGGAAGGGGGGGGCTCCCAAAAAAAATTGAAAGAAAATATTTCTAAGTTTTAAGGTCCAATTCCCCTAAAATTTGGGTTCCCACCCTAAAAAAAAAAAAAAAAGCCTAGTCCCCCAAAGCTACGTTCGAACTCAACCCAAAGCCATAAAAAAATAAATAAACCATTTGTATCACGACATGTTGCAGGAAATTTTCACTTATCGTTCTTGTTCATCTTCAGTCTTTCGCTCGGCTTAAACGCTTCAGTCTTCTCTTTACTCAAACTAAACTCTTAAGCACTGAAGCACAAGAACATCTTAAGAAGACAAAAACTGGAAATAAAGGTATTAGCTTTTTCTTCCTTCTTCAATCTTCAAGTGGAACCCTTTGTTGGACACACTAAGCTTTGCTATTGTCGGCATCACAAGCTCGCATCATGGGTAGAATTTAGAAAGATAACAAAAAAAATTTTAAAAAAAATATTTTGTTTATATGCTCTTAAAAATCAGAGACATAAAGGAAGATTTTGTTTTTCTTCTTAATGAATTAAACAAGTCAAATGAAAAAAAAAAAAAAAAGTATGAGGTGGCAACGTTTTTACCATGGACAGTGGTGGGGAGAGAGAGAATAGGAATTGGGGCCTAAAAAATTTTGAAACAAAATTTCCATGTATGTTTAAAGGCCCAATCACCCTAAAATTTGGGTCCCCCACAAAAAAAAAAAAAAGGAAAAAGAAAAAAAAAAAGAGCCACGTTCAAACTCAACTCATAGCTAGAGATAACACACGCATACACACATTTGTATCACGACGTGTTGCATCAATTTTTCACCTATCATGTACAATTCTTGTTCATCTTCAGTCAAGCTCAATTCAAGCACAATGGTAGGGAGAGAAAGAGTTCCCCCCTCCAAAAAAAAAAAAAAAGTTAAAAAAATTTATAAGTTTTAAGGTTCATGCATATAAAGATGACTTACATAATTCAAAAACAAAATATCTTATAACTTATCTATATTTAGTGAGCTGCTAAATATTTAAAGAAAAGTTTATCTGCAAAATATCCCTTTGAGACTTTGACTTCGTCAACGTGCTTATCATGTGGTTGGTTGGCTTGATATTCAATACACCCCATCAATCTTGATGGATTGGAACAAACGTTGAGAATGTGCCTAAGCAAACATAATTGTGTATAACTAATAGTTTAGAGTATGTTTGAGATTGTATTGAAAAATAAATATTTTGTTTATAGAGCTTTTGTTTGTGAGCTTTTGCTAAAAAGTGTTATTACGAAAAAGCTGATACTGTTTGGTAATTGCATTTCCGAAGTGCTTTTCTAATATTAATGATGTTTGTTAACAAAAGTAAAAAAATGCTTTTAATGGTAAAAATGACATAAAAGGACATATGCCTTAAACAACCTATTGTGCCAATGTATATAGAGTAGTCTTTCAATGACAATATGCAACAGCGAAATTTTTCAACAATGTTTTATTAAAATCTTCAACTATGGCAAACATGCTCTTCTACTGTAACCCACAAACCTGCTGTAATAATAGAAAAAATAAAAATAATAATAAAACAAAAACACAACCTACCGTAAGACTTGCAACCACGCTTAAGATTTGGACAGATTTCTTACAAAATGGAGTTGAAATTCAAAGACTAGTTTGAAAGGCATTTTCACCATTAATTTATACATCTACATGCAGTAAACTTATAGCAAGTTGACTGAAAAATCTGACATACGTAATGAAATAACTGACACTCACTTCTCGAGGAAGAAAGCCAGAGGGGACAACACAATGGTGACTAATGACTATGACATGGTCATAGACTACAAAGCACTAATGCCGGTGGAGAGAACTGATTCTACCAAAATTGCAAAGGTGCGAATAAAAAAAAATTAAATAAAAAAAAGGATATAGCATATGTATTTTTTTTATCTATCACCGGTGAGGTGACAACTTAAACAATACAAGCAAATTGAGAAACCCAGGATATAGAAAAGAGATAGAGACAGAGAATAAGAGGTTCCCTCTTAGCAAATTGAGAAACACAATTTTTTTTTTTTCTCTCGCCCAAATAAGAGGTTCCCACTTAGTGATGATTTTCTTCATCTAGCCTCTCCACGAACCCTCATCTTTCTCTCACTCTCATTCTATAAATCACTTATCTTCTCACTGAAGAATGGAACTGCTACGTCATGGAGAAGCGGCCGAGAACCTCCAAAAATATATCTCTTTCTCTCTCTGACCCTCCAAAACCCATCAGTTCCAATCGAAGCTCGTCCATACATTAATGGCGTCCGAGACCAAAAAGATCAAGTTGAATGGAGAGAACATGAGAGAAATTAAAAGAGAAATCGGACTGATCACAATGTCCAGCTCTCAAAAACAGGCAACGGAATTCACTGGCTCTCAAATTCATAGAAGGGTTTGTAGCTTTCAAATTCATAGAAGAAGACGTAAGGCATGGAAAAAAAATGTATATATATTGGTATTGATGTAATTACGTGAAATTTTTTTTGGATATTTTTGGTATTGTGTGATTTTCACTAAACCAAAACTGTGATGCGCATTTTTCTTTGAATGCGTTTTGTCAAAAGCATCAAATTCGAGCTTCGGACTAAACGCAGTTTTTAGCTTTTTGAGGGGAAAAAGTGCTTTGTCACAAGAAACCCAAATGGCACATTTTTCTTTGAAAGCACTTTTTGAATGCAAAAAGCACGTTTGATGCTCTGAAACGCAAACCCACCCTTAGTGTGGATGTCAACCAACTGATCTTTGCTTAATAAAAATTTGACAATGAGAGTCTTGTGTACCACATGATCCATAACAAAGTGGTAATCAACATCGATATGTTTTGTTCGAGCATGGAAGACTAGGTTAGAGGACAAGTAGGTGGCACCAATGTTGCACAAAAATGAAAATGAGTAGTGGCTAGGAAGACACCAAGTTCTTTAAGCAAAGATTGAATTTATGTTCATTATGTAGTTGCAAGGGAACTTGCAGATAGTGAATAAAAAACAAGAGGATGGCCCGACATTTGCTTATAAGGGAAAACTTGCTCATTAAAGATGACAAGCGAGCAATATACAATCTGTTAGTGGATAAATCTAGACACTTGTATCTGTAAAGGCCCCACAAAATTAATTCACTGGCAATTAACTTTATAATTTGTCTTCTAGCCTTAAACCAAAATGAATAAGACTTAAGGATATTTCTATTTTCCAAGGAGAGAGTTTATAACGTATCGGCTCTAGAATTACTATAACGTCCCCAGAATCAAGCCAATTAATTTGACTGACATAGAGTGTTACCCGTAGTGCATTCAAACAGTTAACTAGTAACTGACTCATTGACGACACATCACTAAATATCATAGTAAATAGCATAAATGAAAATAGTTGATATGAATTAATTAATAATAAATTCTTGATACCAATATCTACCATTAAAAATAAACTCAGAACTTTCAAACAGACAAATCTAAATTATTCATACCAACTAATCAAACATGACAATGCAAGCCATTCGATTGGCATCTTTATCCTAGCGAATTTCTCGCTCTACTTGGCAACTTGTTGATCTATAAAAACACCGGGATGTTTTACAGGAAAAAAAATTAATTGTGTAAGTCCAAGACTTAGTAAGTAAATTATGTGAAATTGCTTTATATAATGAGCCTTAGTTGAGAGTTGTAACTTTTGATCAATAAACACGGGCTTTCACAAATGATATGTGTTGTATTCGTTATTAAGCCATTTTGAAAAGATGTTTTGTTTTAAGAGTAACAGCATAATCCCGACAACAAATCACTAGAGTTTTAATGCATAAAAATCATGTGTTATACATATATAAGAAGTAGTCATAACTTTCTTCTGTATAGTATACTTAGGTCCTTAATCCATTTCTGTTCAGGTTTGTGCATTCTCGATATAGCATCTGGTACAATACCGATGCCATGGATATTACATAAACATATCTTTTTATACTAGCAGACCGACATCGGATGGCCCACGCTATTAGTAAAACTGTAACTATGACCCAATTCTAAAATGGTGTGTTGGTCACAAAAACAACCATTTGATCAAAAGCCAAACATAAAAGTAAATCTATTTAACCATAGAGTCAAATCCATATAATGGTAGCTCATGGCTATTATTACGCACAAGACGATGTACAATGTTGATGCAAATATTGTTTATTTATTCTAAAATAATAATATATAAGCAATTATTCATTTGAAATGATTATACACATGTTATAAATTGGTAAGCTCATAACATAAAATAAAACATGCTCAATCCGCTGACATATCACACATTAAATGAACATAGTTTCATAATTAGTTACTTACCTCAAATGCCATCCA
This sequence comes from Betula pendula, assembly GCA_900184695.1. NCBI lineage: Eukaryota > Viridiplantae > Streptophyta > Magnoliopsida > Fagales > Betulaceae > Betula > Betula pendula. The sequence continues at coordinate 227,056 of FXXK01000485.1, forward strand.
AAACTCCAAACATCTCGAAATCCCGCTACTGTGAAACATACTCATACAATACACTGAGACTCTGAGAGTGATATTCTAAACATGTAAGAACCCAAATCATGTGATACGTGCACAAGTCTATCATTAAAAACCCTAATCATGCATTTATAGCCACTGTTGAACGTTCGGCTATAAGGGTCAATCGTTCATTCTTCAAATATCGAACGCTCGGCTCAAAACAATAGAACGTTTGATGTCTGCCAAAATGCATAAATGACTTAAAACTATTTCTAAACCTTATTAATTACTTAACCCAAGTTCTTATTATTATACTACTATTATATTAAAGCATATCAATGTGATAAAACATTAAAACATACGAAATCCATATTCATTTTGAAAGCATAACAAATTTATGCATGAAAGGTTATAAACTTAGCCTAACATTTAAAACTTAGTCAATTTGATATCTCACATGATCAGTGAGATAACAACATGAATAAAGGGTTTGGGGTGTAAGAGTTACCTTATGAATGGTGAATTTCACCAAAAAGCCACTCTTTCTCTCACTATAATCTCATTCTTTCTCTTAAATTTGGGTGGCTGGAGTGTATGAACAAGGGGTGAGAGCTGAGGGGTGTAGGAGGGCGTATTTATAGGGGTAGGAGTGGAATGAGACGAGTTAAAGTGGTCCAAAAAGTTAAAGTGTTTTTCTGGCTTACTCGAACGTTCGTGTGGTTTTAGGGTTTCAAACGAACGTTCATGTGGTTTTAGGATTTTAAACAAACGTTCGTGTGGTTTTAAGGTTTCAAACGAACGTTCGATGTACTATGTCAAACGTTTGTTGTACTATCTGACACATGGCTTGCATGGTGAACATACATGCGGACAGCATAAATAGTGCTACACGATATAAGTCGAACATTCGTGGAAACGACAAAAAATACAATTGGTTTAGGGCAACCATCGATCGTTCCAACAAACTTATTCGAACGTTCGGTGTCAAACGTTCCATATAGGCTGCTCGAACATTCGAAGGTTGTAGGTGTTTAAAATAATAACATTTTTAGGAAATTATTTGAAAATTGTATTTTGTTAAAACGTGTAGTTAGGTTAGAAAACGTGTTACTCATCATAAAATAAATTTATTGGTGTTAATTATGCGGGGCATTACATTCTTCCCCTCTTATAAAAATTTCAGTAAAACAAGTTATTATAGATAAAACATTTGGTTGATGTCTATTGTACAAATATTCACCAAATTAATAGGTGAATAAATGCACATTTTACTCGCAAGTGCACAAAATCAAAACGATAATATAGACGACAAATACGAGATCATTCCCACTAGAATTGGTATAAATTATGCTTAAAGAGAATTTTCTAAAAAGATATTGTGAATAAAACGAGATAAAATATTAAATTGAAATAATAAGAAGATAAGATAGGGCTTCGATATCCACCGCTAATCATACTCAATTAAGGTAAACAATATGCACAATGCTACAATCATATCAAGATACTCACTGTTTGTCAGCTTAAAGGCATGGTATCTACTCTAAAAGCCATTGATTTCTCTAAGCAACGAATTAGACATGATATCTACTCAAATTCTTCTATTTTTCAAGGGATTTAGCATGGTATCTACTAAGTTATTCTTTGAGAAAGCATAACTCTTTAAAAATCGACAAATACACTAAAACCTAGAACATGATATCTATTATGGTCTTTCATGTTAATTACTCCAAGAACCGCAATTGGTTCTTTTGTCACTCTACTAGGCCCATGACTCAGTCATCCAAATTGACCTAGATAACAATCTACACATGTTATATGCATAAGATGATCAAACTCATTCAAAACCCATATGAAGAACGAACAAAAATCCGAGAGAAATTAATTAAGCATCAAAACATGAATTGTAGCAAGACAAATTAAAACCTTACAAAGACATGATTAGAGCTTCAATCAAGCTCTAACTAAAGTATTAGCTACACATAATTTGGATGAAATTAATCCTCATAAGAAAAATACTAAAAAGAAAAGAAAGAATAAGAAAAACTAGAGAAAACCTTTCTTGGAGTAGCCTTTGATCCTTCCCAAAGCTTGTGTTCTTATTTTGGAGGACTTAGAAAAGTATTTATAGAGTTTATAAACAACTCTAATCAATTTTGTGCACCCTGGGAAGTGTAAGATAGAGTTGGGGTTGGATTACCATCTTTCCATATTAGTTCTGCTGACTTCAGAATTTTTCAGTACACGATTGCGATCGAGCGCAAGAAATGGGGATTGATCGTAGCTGGTGCTTGATCACCAGTTTGGGTGCTCTATCACACCTTAAATGCTAAAACATGGGCTTAGTGATTTGTTTCTCTCTGAGTCATTTTTCCAATGCACTTGACCTTGCCTTAATCCGAGTTTTGAGCTAAAAGTTATGGCCAAAATAGTGCACAAAGGTCAAATGCTCAGCAGCTTTGCACAGTTCATGTGTTTTAAGCCCAAGTTGATGGAATTGACTTATTTTCTTCCAAAACCTACAAAATAAGGAAAAACACAAAAATAACACAAAATACCATATTATAATGAAACTAAGAGATTAACATATGTGAATTAAGTAGCTTGAATGTGTAACATTCAGCACTTATCATATCCTTAGACTTACATATTGCTAGTCCCTTAGCAATACAAAACTGAAAGTAAATGACAACTACTATACCTCCTTTGTCATGGGAAACACAATTGCATTTAGCGTATGCAACAAGCCTTTTAAACTCTTAGACATCCCTTATAGAACGAGTAAAATCTCGTGAGGGTTTAACATGAATGATACTCACAAACATTTTGCACACTCCATGTTCTCCTCAAGATTAAAGTGTCACATAAAGTAATGATTCTCATTCATAAGCAAGCTTAAAGGGACAAACTCCATCTTCAAAATGATCTGGAATTCCAAAGTTTAACCACTCACAAATGACAGGTTGAGATTTCACAAGTTCAATTCAGTGTAAAGTGAACCAACACATAATCATGAAGCTTCAAATTATTTCTAATGTGCAATAACTCAATGTCTCAAAGATTACCGGGGTCCTCATCGGATTGAACAACCATGGCATATTAAGAGTCTTTTTTTTTTTTGTGGTCAGGCTGTGCAATGCTCAGTTTTTTTAAGTTTTCTAATTGACCCTTGTAACAGTGTTAGACCAATGTTCCCAAACCAGATGGCTTTATGGTATTAAGTATAGAGACACCATTAAGGCTTACTAACTCGAGTAAAAAATTCTATAGAAGTAAACTAACACAATTTTCTTAAGCTTTCTAATTGACCCTTGTCACGAGTGTTAGGCCAATGCTCCCAAACCAGATGGCTTTAGGACACTAGGTGTAGAGACACCTTTAAGGCTTACTAATTCGAGTAAAAAAGGCTACAAAATTGGACTTAGCCATGACTATTATATTTTTTTTAATACATATGCCAAGGTATCCATTCAACAAGTCATGTTTCACCCAAGATGTTGAAAACATACACAATCAGGTTCACATGTCATATCTCACAAACTATGTGCTAATGTACTTGTGGTAATTCGAATTGAAATAAGTGAATGTTCAGATACCAAACGTAAGTAACAAGACCTAGAATCCTAATCATATAATCATGTGTTTAACATTCTAAGCTCTCCAATGAAATTCAAATCACAATTCCAGATTAACCAAATTCTTAAGAATAACAAAAGTATGTAATTTTTTTCAAAAAATATGGACAAAGTGTGTGTGTGTGTCTCCCATACCCCAAACTTAAGTTACACATGTGTAGAGAAAAATGGAAAGATCATACTAGAGAGATGATATATAACACCCAAGGATTTAATTAGAACGACTAAGAACACTTTGGTGTAAATTGTGATATTAAGATAGGTCAAATATATTGATGTTTAATTATATGTTCTTAGTTTAAATTGAAAAGTAATTAATTTAAATTAGGCTCAAAGAGAAATAATTTTTGGAGTCTTGAAATGAAATCAAGAGTTATAAAATAATAGTATTAATATATATATAATATATATATTATATATATATATAATATATATATATATATATATATATATATAATATATATATTATATATATATAAATATATATATATAGTGTCTCTAGAATTCACGTGAATGCTAGAGCATGCTTAGATCTATATATACTTTGCTCTATAGCTGTTGTTCGATGCAGCATAGGTAAAAAAAGAAAAATTATATGGTGATAATTCATGCTTAACGTGATGTTCATCTGCTGGGTAGTTTTCTTAAGTATCCTACCATATTATAGTGCAATAATTTCTAAAGTGTTTCGCATGAATTTTAAGAAATAAAACCTATAGACTTCAAGTTACTGCAGTGAAATGATGTGGCAGTGATTTTGTGAGTGACATGCAGTATCAACGTGTAAATCCAAAAGTGAAACCACCGCTTGGATTTGTTTACAAAAATTTCAAGATTGCCCCATTGTCTTGCCTATAAATAGTCATCCCTGCAGTGAATTTGTATTCACAAAATTTCTCTCTTTCTCTCGTGTACGTGCCATAGTTATAGGAAGAAAAAAATAGTTTAAATCTTCAAAGCTTTGGAGCTTAATTGGGAGTGCTAGGTATAATTCTTTTATTCATAATTTATGTCAATTTTAGTTATTAAAATTTAATTTATGTTATTATAATAAATGGTATTATAATGCTCAAGTGGTATTATAATATTTTAGATATGCCGTTATAATGCCTAATTTGAGATTTGAGATATGCCGTTATAATGCCCAAGTGGTATTATAATATTTTTGATATGCCGTTATAATGCTCAATTGGTATTATAATATTTTAGATATACCATTATAATGCCCAAATTATATTATGACATTTGAGATATGTCATTATAATGCCCGAGTGACATTATAATATTTTAGGTATATGTCGTTATGCTGTCCATTTTTAGACTGAGTATAAGGAAAATAATCAATGGTCTAGATATTAATTTTTTAAAAAATAGTTTTAGACTAATATATTGTCGCGCGTGGGCGTAATTAATCGCAGTGAGTTTATAAACGACAAGAGGAGTTTCTAAGCAGACTACGAAAAGTAAGTATTTTACTTATTGAGCAAAAATACTATATTTTGATAATATTATATTACATGAGCCTGAGTATTTTATGAATAACATGATTATATGTTTTTGTTTATTTTTACATATGTTGAATAGGTTGTGAGATGAAAGAAGATGATTATGAGAACAAAAGTATGATTTTAGAGATGACATGTTATTGCATATTGTTGACCAATGAGAATAAGATATGTTAAAACTTGAAAAACTAAAAGGTGTTATTATGTTAACTGTGGAAGCTAAGAGAGAGTTCCAGGTTAAATAAGAAACCAGAGGTTTTTTTAAGTTAAATATGAAGCTAGAAGGTATTCTTATGTTAACTGTGGAAACTAAGTGAAAGTTCCAAATTAAATAAGAAACTGGAAAGACTACATAAAAAGATGTTAATCGAAGAGCTAGTGTGCATCCTGAAAGAGGTAAACGAAGGGTTAAAGTCCCTTAGAAAGCCGGAGGGGTCAAGACTCCTAGAGGAAATGAGAGAAGGTTGCATTGCATATAATGAATATTGTGATTTATATGTTTTGTGTTATTGAATTATTTCATTTCTTTATAATTATATACATATGCAGGTTATGGAATGCAACTAACCTGTTTATAGATATAAATATAAAGCTATATATATAGACTTGTCATGAAAAAAAATAAGTGGATTTTTATTGTGTATTATCAAACAAACTCTACTGTGCTTATCTTATCAGCTATGAATTTCATGGAATGATTAATTTGGAAAAACTTAATGTAGCTGTTGATATAATCACCATGTTAGAGAATTTTCGAAAAAAGATGGCTCATATTGATAAGATCAGTAATTCTTATACTTGTTGAGTTCGTGGACTTATTAATCCACCTATGTAATTATGGGATCACAATTGCATAGATGTTAATGCAAATGAGGAAGAAAATGAAGATGATCTATATGACTGTCTGGGGAATTATGGATGAGGCAATCTGTCACCTCTATTTTGTTGTAACATATTTTGTGGATAGCAGTCACCTGAGGATGTTTATATAGCTAAATGGAGTGAAGTACTTTTGATGTATAGTTGTTAATGGTGTGCCACCTGTGGCACTTTTGATTATTGTTGATAGATATCTTGTAAAATACAATGTAAGGATCTGTTTAATATAGAAGTGTTATATTCAGCTCTTATGTGTTTTGTATGGGTTATGTTTTTTTAAAAAAAAAAAAAAAATTCGCTGCAAGAACTATGATCTCAGATGATAGTGAGGTTTAGATAGTAGTGCTTAGTGGTAATTGAAGATTTCCACTTTCGTCTTTCATTAAGTAAAGGCAGGGCATTACATGAGAAAGTTGAGTAAGGAGGCATGGCTTATAGCATACCCCCAAACTTGAATGCAAGCACATTTTTCCTGAAAAATAAACCACTAAAACAAAACAAAGGAAAACTACAATTATGAAAACAAAATAGAAACTAAAAAAAATAATCAACAAAAAATAAAACAAAATTTAAAAACAAACAGAAAATTTTAAATGAAATGGTTGTTCAGTGCATTTAGTAGCTTAAGTACTACTCATTTTTTCTTGGGTTACCTCCTAAGTAGTGTTAAGTTTATTGTCTTTAGACAGATTGTGTGACTCTTAAGTAATATGTTGGACAGATTGGAGGGTCACATCCTCATCTCTAAACTGAATATCAATCTCCATGTAGGGCTTCACTCGATGTCCATGCACCCTGAAAGTCTGATTTTTCTCTTTGCAATAAGCCTCCACAGTTCCATGAGGAAAAACTTTGGTGATATCATAAGGACCATACCACCTAGACTTTGGCTTATTAAGGAAGCGTTTTAATTCTGAATTGTATATTGACACCTTCTGTCCCACATAAAACTCCTTGATAAGCTGCTTATCAGGATATTTCTTTACACAACTCAGCATTTTCATATGCACCATGCCTCCACTCCAAATCTGGTGCCCTGACAATAAAATGATCAAGAGTAGACTGAGTAGTGTTAGTAGGCACAAGAGTTTCAAAGGGAAGTGCATACCTTCTTAGATAAGGTGTCAAAGCTTCAAGGAAGTGCGTGACATCAATGATGTCGACAACACGTTCATGTTCCAGCTTTGTGAGGTTATGAGTCATGGCAACCTCTAAGGAATCAATGCTGTGTACTTGCAAAAAAATTTTAACAGTACTTTGTACCATACCAATATTGAAACACTTATGATTATTTGGTGGTAACTTCATTACATCAAATACCTTAAACTCAACCTTTTTCCCATTTACTTCCATGCTTATAATGCCTTTTTTAACACATATGTTAGTATCAACAGTGTTCATAAAGGATCTACCTAAAATGATGGGTAAGGACGATGGCATGGTTGCTTCTTCCATATTCAGGACAACAAAATCAACAGGCACAATAAATTTTTTTACCTTGACTAAGACATTTTCTAAAATACCTCTAGGTTGCTTGATGCTTCTATCGGCCAATTGCAATGTATTGAAGTTGGTTGAAGATTCCCCCAAACTCAATTTCTCATAAACCTCATAAGATACTAAATTGATACCTGCCTCCAAGTCTAACAAAACACGATCAAAGATTTTGTCACAAATTCTGCATGGGATGGTAAAGCTACCTGGATCTTTCAGCTTAGGTGGTAACTTTCTTAACAAAACCGCACTTACTTCCTTGGTTAATACAACTTGCTCATGCTCCTGAACTTTCTCTTATTAGTACAACAATCCTTTAAGAACTTAGCATAAGATGGAATCTGTTTAATTGCATCAAGTAAAGGAATATTGATTTCAACTTTCTTTCAAGTTTCAAAAACATCTAGCAATTGTTTTTCTTTCTTGGGCTTCACTAACCTTTGAGGGAAGGGTGACAATGTCACATACTTCCTCTCAATTACCTTTGCGGAGACTGTGACTTTTGTTGGAGGTGCTTCCACTTCTTTTTCTGTTCCTATCTTGTTATCAATGATCTTACCATTCGTCAGAGTTGTCACAGCATTAACCTGCTCATGTCCTCTTGGGTTTGGTATTGTTTGGAATGAGAATTCGCCTCTTTTCCTCTCGCTCATTTCCTTGGTCATCTGCCTCACTTGTGTTTCCAATCTCTGAATGGTGTGGTTGGTGGTTGCTTCTAGTTTTTGAATAGACACACTAGTCTGAGCATCAGTCTGTTGCTGCGTAGTTATGAACTAAAGTATGGCCCTTCATGATCATTATTTTTCTACTTCGAATTGGATTCTATCATTTGTGGTGGAGCTTGATAATTATTCCCTTGCTGGAAATTTTGTTGCTGCCCTTGTGGATTCTGCACATTCTGATTGTTACTCCATGAAAGGTTGGGGTACTTGCGCTACCATACATTGTAGATGTTGGAGTATGGATTGTTCTTTGAAGGAAATCCACCTTGTCCCACATAGTTGGTCTGTTCTTGCTCTGCAAATCGAGACATAGGATAAGTCTTAGTGGTATGGTTAGAATGAGAACATATGGCACATACCTTGACTTGTTGTACTTGCTGAATTGGAGATATGTTATGTGATGTCATTACTTTCACAATCATGTCTAGCTTCCTCTCCATTGTCGCCATTTGAGATTGGACTCCACTGTTGGTGCTTATCTCATAAACACCCTTACCTTTTGATACATTCCTTCCTTTTGATGAGAATTGCTGAGAATTCTCACTTAAAGTTTCAAAGAGCTCAATCGCTTTCTCATTGCTCTTTTCCATCAGCACACCACCCCAAGCTGAATCAACAAGACTTTTGTTATTATCATTTAGACCTTCATAGAAAGCTTGTACCTAGTCGTCTTGAGACAAATTATGGTGTGGACATTTGAGAAGCAGCTCATTGAAATGCTCCCAAGCTTCGAAGAAAATATCTCCATCCTTTTGTTGAAAAGTCTGAATTTTTCTTCTAAGTTGCCTAGTCCTTTGAGCTGGAAAGAATTTTTTCAAAAATTCTGTGGCCAATTCTTCCCAATTGTTAATAGAACCTGCAGCTAAAGAGTTCAACCACAACTTAACATTATCTTTTAATGAAAAAGGGAAGATGATTAACCTGATATGCTCTGGAGTTAAGCCATGAATGTTTTGTGTCTGCAAAGATCAAAGAAATCTCTTATGTGCAAGTATAGATCCTCGGAGGTGTGCCTCTAAAATGTGGCAGCATGTTGAGTAAATGAGAAGATAAATTGAAATTGCCTTGTGCATTTGGCTGGTAGGCGATACATGATGGTTGATTGAGGTTTTGTGAAATGAAAGAACTTTTCATCAGCTTTCTCATCTTTTCCATCTTTTCCTCAAATTCTGATTTTTCCTCTTTGTGAGCAGTACCTTTTTGTTTTTGAGGTTGTCAAATAGTGCATTCGATCTTTAGATTGTATGGAATAATGGCTAAATTCTGAGATAGACAACCATGCATGAACAAAAATCAAATTTTGTAGTTGTTAGCAGAGTTACTATCCATGTCTCGCAGAGGGTGCTTAATCATCCTGAAGTGGCGCTCGATCGTAGCTCTCTAGAGTATGGCGCTCGATCGCACTTGCTGTAGAATCAGAAGTTAACTGAAGAAACTTTAGAAAAATAGATTAGAATATATATATATTTTTGAATAAAAAGCAAAATAAATAAAAGGAAAAACTTCTAAATACAATTTTAACACAATCTTCGGCAATGGCGCCAAAAACTTGTTGTATAAATATCCACTTAAATAAATAGGCGAATAAATGCACGTTTTATTCGCAAGTGCACAAGATTAAAACGATAGTATAGACGGCAAATACGAGATCATTCCCACGAGGATTTGTATAAATTATGTTTAAAGAGAATTCCCTAAAAAGATATTGTAAATGAAACGAGATAAACTATTGAATTGAAATAATCAGAAAATAAGGTAGGGCTTCGAAATCCAATGCTAATTATACTCAATTAAGGTAAACACCTAAAGGCATGATATCTATTCCAAAAGCCATTGATTTTCCTAAGCAACAAATTAAGCATAGTATATACTCTAATTCTTCTCTTTCTCAAGGGATTTAGCATAGTATCTACTAAGTTGTTCCTTGAGAAAGCATAAATCTACGAAAATCGATAAACACACTAAAACCTAGAATATGGTATCTATTCCGGTCTTTCATGTTGATTACCCTAAGAACCCGTAATTGGTTCTTTTGTTACTCTACTAGGCCCAGGACTCGGTCATCCAAATTGACCTAGATAACAATATACATATGTTATATGCATAAGATGATCAAACTCATACATAACTCATATGAAGAACGAACAAAAATCCAAGATAAATAAATTAAATATCAAAACATAAATTGTAGCATGACAAATTGAAACCTTAAAGAGACATGATTAGGGCTTTAATCGAGCCCTAACTAATGTATTAGCTACACATAATTTGAATGAAATTAATCCTCACAAGAAAAATACTAAAAAGAAAATAAAGAACAAGAAAAACTAGAGAAAACCCTTCTTGGAGTAGCATTTGATCATTTTCAAAGCTTGTGTTCTTATTTTGGAGGATTTAGGAAAGTATTTATAGAGTTTAGAAATAACCTTAATCAATTTCGTGCACCCTAAGAAGTTTAAGATCGAGTTTGGGTCGGATTACCATCTTTCCATATTAGTTCTGGCGACTTCAGAATTTTTCAGCGCACGATTGCGATCGAGTGCCAGGAAATGGGGATCGATCGCAGCTGGTGCTCGATCACCATTTTGGGTGCTCGAGCGCACTTTAAATGTAAAAACTTTGGCTGATGATTTATTGCTCTCTGAGTCCTCTTTCCAATACACCTAACATTGCCTTAATTCGAATTTTGAGCTAAAAGTTATGGCCAAAATAGTGCACAAAGGTCAAATGCTTAGCAGCTTTGCACAGTTCATGTGTTTTAAACCCAAGTTGATGGAATTGACTTATTTTCTTTCAAAACCTACAAAATAAGGAAAAACACAAAAACAACACAAAACATTATATTTTAATAAAACTAAGAGATTAACATTTGTGAATTAAGGGGCTTGAATATGTAACATTTAGCACTTATCAATGTCAAAACAATTCAATAATTGCTAATGATTAGAAACGCAAGTTGCAATGCAAAAGTCTACCAAAATTATCCAAAATGTTCAAATAAAAAATAAAACACCAATAAAAGTATAATAATAACATATATATATAAGTAATCTATATGCTCCCTGTCCACCGGCCCATCAAAGAAATCACCTAGGGCCGCATCCTTGTGAATCCTCAACTTGTCGCGGATCTTGTTGATTGTCGTCGTCAAGTATGACAGAGTGTCCCAGTCGCTCACCCATTGTCTTGCTCTTCTCCAAAAGCGACGACATGAAGGTCTAGCACCATCTGAATCTGATCTGCGTGGGTGTGTGTGAAGCCTGGCATCTCATTGATCTACTAGGCTGCACAAGGAGGCATATCTTGGCCTAATGGTGGCTCTTGAGACGTCGTTGCTCCCTTCGATGTTTGGCATGCCCCGGCCGCTGGTGCATCTACTGATGGCTGTGGTGTTATCCGAGCTAAGTGGGTCTCGCTCCTTCTTAGGAAATTCTTGTCAAAAGGCCTTGCCAGTTTCTGGACGTCACCTCCAGCCGGTGCTTGCACGACGTATTGTCCAGCTACCCTCATGATCAGGCCCCCAGAAGGCAAGGCTGCGTTTACAGCTCCCCAGTGAAGATTCCACATAATCTTGATTGTGTGGGTTGCAAAGTCAATGAGAATGTGCTGAAGCAGGGCATACAAGAAGTGTGCACTCTCATAAGCAATCGAGTTGATGCTATGGATGGGATGAAGGCTTGTTGCTATGACTCGGTAGATGAGGCGGATCTCCGTCAGAAGGGTCCTGAGGAGGTAATGGGTCTCCACCTCTAACTCTCAGTCCCTAAGGTGGCAATGACAAGATTGTGGGTTGGGATCTGCTTTGCAGCCCACGGGTATGGCGGGTCGTGAATCTCCATGGTGTGAGTGAGCTCGCGGATGAAGTTGAGGGTGACATTGATCTCCTCCCCTTAGAGTCTTGTCATGAAGGCATTGTCCTTTGTGTGGTTGATGATTCAATAAAACTCAACCCAAAGCTTCTTTTTTCTTTTTCTTTTTCTTTTTTTTTTTTCCTTTTTTTCATGTTTTTTTTTTAAAAAAAAAAAACATATGTACCACAACATCTTGGAGCAAATTGTCACTTATCATGTATGATTCTTATTCTTGTTCACTCTTCTGCTCAACTTAAACGCTTCAGAGTTCAGAGTCTTCAGACATGTAGTGTTCTCGTCACTTAAGCTCAACTTAAGCACTGACTTAACTCTCAAGCATTAAAGCACAAACATTTCTCGAAAAGACAAAAAAAAAAAAAAAACTAAAAATAGAGCTAATTAGCTTCTTCTTCTTCTTCTACCTTCTTCAATCTTCAAGTGGAAACCTTTGCTGCACATACTGCACTTTAATATTGTTGACATCGCAGGTGTAGTGTAGGTAGAATTTAGAAATAAAAATAAAAGTATGATTTCTCTTGCTCCTTTGCTCTTAAAAGTCAAAGACACAAAAGGAAGACTTCGTTTTTATTCTTAATTGAAAATTTTGATTTAGACCCCAAGTTATTAAACACAAGATTACCAAGCCAATTATTAATTCACTTTTCACTACCAAAATCCAAACAAGCATAAAAGAAATTAACATATAGATTTTGGTAACGAAGTGAAAACATTTTAAATAACTGTTCAAAAGTAAAACTATCAAGGGGGCAAGTGAACCCTAAGTGTATCTCAATTTGTAACTTTGACAAATGACCCATTTACCTTCGACTGTAGTGACTCTATAACCTCTGGCTTTCTTCTACACCGATCACTTTAAAAAATGATCCCCGTCCGCCTTAACCCATAACTCTAGTAGCTATAGGCTTTTATGTTTCTTTTAATAATGAGAATGAAACCAGAAGAAAGTTTGTAACTGTTTAGGCTCAACAACCATGGAGAACCTCTTCAGAACAACCAAAAATATTGCATCTTTAGGTATATGGAGGTTGAAAAAACTGAGGTTTTAGGTCAAAGTAGGTTAAAATTAAAACACTCAACAACAGGGTTTGGTTGACCGATTTTTAAGTTCGGTCAATCAAAAAAACTAGAGTTTCAAGAATTTGAGATCCGATTCACTACTTCAATCGATCGAGTCATCGATCGAGCAACTAGGGTTTCAATAGTGCATAGCTCTGCATCACCTTGATAGATCAAGTTTAGATTGAGGCATGGACCGAGATCATTCCAACTTCAATTCGTAATGTTTCTTGAACCACATTTGAATCTTGACTCAACCCTAGACCTAAACCATACAACGTACCATGTTTTGACATTGAATTTGCTAACATTAAAAACCTAACAAACTTGTCATTTGGAAATTATGTGACAAAACTTAACAACATTACAACTTAATGAAAAATTTCAATGAATTACAAATTAACCCTATAAAACCACTAAACTAGGATCAATTTGAATTCATTGAACGTAACACTTGTTTTTCATGAAACACGAACACACTCATCAAACATATAGAGAGCAAGTGATATAAAAAGAACAAATAAACATATATTGAATTCAAACTACAACTCCATTGATAATGTTTCCCAAACTTTCACTTGTGCAATATTTCCTACCAAATACCAAAAAATTGTCAATATTCTCATAATGACAAAAATGCCCTTAGTAAAATAAAAAAGTAAATTCTAAAAAAAAAAAAGGAGCAAAAAACCGGGGGGTGGCAGACAAAATGAGCGTATTTATTTTGTCCCCCACACATCTGCTGCATTTCAATTAAAACAAGAATTTATTGTGTTGTTATTATTCCTTGTTTCAGCCCCACGTAGCTAGATGTGCCTATCCTTTTTTCATGGCTCGTGTAGTGCTGCAGCTAGCTGAACAAGTAGACAAACCAACTCCTATGTTGTTTTTATTTTTTATTCTCTACAAAGGGCTTGTCTCCTCTGCTTCATTTGTTTTTCTTGGCACTAATTTCACGTTTCAGCTCCAAGACAAACTGAACTATTGCAGCTGGTCGTGCCCTTGTTTTGAGGCCATTTCTTTTGGTTCCCACCGCAAGTTGACAAATGAGAAGAAACAAAAGCTCTTGGAGAGGGGGTATGTAATACCCCGATATCCCTTTAAGGAGATATATGTAATTTTAGCATGCATAGAGATTATTTATTTACGTTATCATTATTATTTTTTATTTATCTATTCATTTAATATTTTAAATATATTTCGAAAATTAATATTTTCCTAAAATTATTGGGAGCCAAAATCTATTTTTAAATGAAAATTTCATTCTAGCATTTACCTAAATTTACTACCCCACTTGTAGAAAATTTATGATACCCATTCAATTTATTTTCACATGTTAAAACCCTAGCCGTATGACACTACTATTTTTTTCTTCCTTTGTTTTCCCTCCTAATAAATACTAATAAGATAAAATCCTAGCCCAATTTTTTTACCCTAGCTGTAAACTCCCCAAACCTCACGCCTCTTTCTCTCTCTTTAAGGATTCAACCACCTGTTCTATCTTTCAAGAAAATCTCAATTCTCTCTCTCTCTCTCTCTCTCCATGCAAGGTATGCATCACTCTCAATTCTGAATAATCCTCTATCTATATGTACTTGTAGTGTAATATTACATGAGTTTTGTTTGTCATGTAGGCCTTCACGTGTAGACATAGAATTGCTTACCTTTTTCTTCTTGTAATAGTGGTATGATAGCAACTTCTATAAGGTTGTGGTATAAACCATGGCCTTTGTGCCCATCAATCGGAGAGTGACACATCAGCTTATCACACCAAAACCAAATACTACGAAAACACCTAATTAAATCACTTCCCCTCTTAGAAAAAAAAAAAAAAAAAAAAAAAAAAAAAAAAAAAACTCCTCAATTAATCTCCTTCTCTTCCCCTCTCTGTTGTCCCTGCCCACGTTGCCGTGAGTCGCCACCCACGCCGAGAGCCGCCTCCCACGCCACCGATTCCGCTGCTACCCCCTACAAGGCCGTTGAGTCTGGCATGGTGCTCGGTCTCGACACTGGTTCCACGGCCAAGCACGCCATGGACCGCATCATCGAGCTTCTGTGCCAGGGCAAGATCCACAACATTGTCGGCATCCCCACCTCCAAGAAGACCCACGAGCAGGCCCTGTCCTTCGGCATCCCTCTCTCCGATATCGACACCCACCCAGTCTTCAACCTCGCCATCGATGCGGCCAGACTGCTGTGTGGCCAAGTCTGGCAGTAGAGATGCGGCCAGTCAGCTATGCGGCCAAGTCTGGCCGCATCTGTGCTACCAGGGCTGCTCCTCCTCAGCTTGCTCCACGACTTGGGCAGATTCTCATACCTTGAGTGACTTTCGGCTTTGGCGGCTTCTCAAAGCTTGGGCGGCGGCAGCATTCGGCAGGAGCTTGGGCAGCGGCTCCTCCACGAGGGTGCCAGAGAGATGGAGAGGTCTAGTGTTTTGTTCTCATTTGGCTTTGGTGGAATATGCTGAGGTGTCAAGCTCTTATTGGAGTGCAATAACGTTTTGGCTTATGCCAAGACCTTATAGAAGTTATTCTCTAGTGGTATTTCCTTTTCTCATATATACCACACTTGTTGCTATTTTGTCCTTTTGTGCTCTTACACCTATTTCGCTTTTATGAACATCTTCTTAGTACTTGGGCGTAAGAGCAAATACTGTTGGCCAATTTTTTTATATTTTATTTTATTTATTTTATATCTCAAGCCTTTTGCTTATAATATTGAAGCCACATTTCTTATTTGCTAAAGCCATTATTTGTTATCTTAAAGGGACTTGTTTTTAATACCCAAGCCAATCTTTTTCTGTACACCTATTCCCCTGCTTGGACAGAATATAATTTTCATCTCAAAAGTCTGCTACTGCCAACCTTTATGACATAACGATTGCCCTTAGCCAAACCTATATGCTATGTTGATATTATAAAACATTATTTTATGAAAAAGTATTTTAAAAATCTGATTTAGAACATGGAAATCTAGTTAGGTCAGAATCTTTTAAGGCTTAATATTTTTGTGAAAACAATTTTTTTTTATATAAATTAAAAATACCGTATATTATGTAATTATGTGATTTTCCATTAAACTACTTTCAAGTCGCATTGTTTTCGCATATCTATTAAACAGTTTGACGGTTGTTTAAGTTTTGAAATATTTGTAAAACACACTTAGAAAGTTCATTTAATTAATTCAATCTAAGTGTGTGGGTTCAGAAAGTGTTATATGTAATGAAGCCCAATTAGAGTTAGAATTGTGTTACGAGATTGGTTCATTTAGAGTGTTTTGGATCATGTCGTTAGAGTCTTGGTTATAATGGACCATTGGTGTTTTTCTAACAAGAATAAAATTAGTAAAATTATTAATGTGGCTGAATACTTGGTTCAGGTAGTTAGCAAGCAAAGCCTCTTCTAGCAGCAGTATCGAGGTAAAGAAATTCTTAACCTTTTTAAGTGTAATTCCATTGCATGATCTTTTAACGTAAATACTCTTTATTACTTTGTACAAAATATATATCTAATGATTATTCTTATATTTATTTGATATGATTATACATGCATGCGACACTTTTATAAAAGATGTTTTAAATTTCTAAATTTGCTTTTGTCACTCAAATTGGTATGGTATGATGTTTGACTCTTACAGGCTTTTTTCTAATTAGAATATGATTGTTTTTTTATAGGAAGTTCTAAATAAGAAAAATTCTAGTGAAGTGAAAACCCTCTCATACGTTGTCCTATATAGTTTCATGAGAAGTAAAAGAATGAGAAATGATTTATTATGATAAGGACATGTGTGTAGATGAGATAATTTTAGCCCCATAAATGTTTACAGATGTATGAGCTCGGTACTGTTACTTGAGATGGAAGTGCAACCGTTGAAAGACGTTGAGAAGGTGGTAATCCATCGATATGCCATGCTAAGTGCACTTTGATTTAACTGACGGGCAGGTTTGCGGCTACAGTCATTGCCATGGTCACAAGGACCGCGCAACCCTAGTACACATGACGTAATAGTGACATGGGTCCTAATATGAGAATAAATGTGATAATCTATGAATGTATATATTTTACAAAGAATATGAATGAGTCTTTTTATGATTGCTCTAGTGAAAATTGATTAATTATAGAATAAGAGGTTATCCGTATTTATAATATGATTTGTATTAAATATGTTTGTAGTGATTTCGAGAGGATTATATTTTCCAGATAATTATTTTAAAGAAAATGAAGTTAACTCAACCGTTTTTTATGGTTGATGATTTTTCTTACTGAGCATTTCTCACTTACCCTTACTATGTTTTGTTTTCAGGTTATGAGCATAACGGTTTAGGAGGTCGGAATGGGGTGGGGACTATTTAGGAGTCATGCATATTTTATTGTTAATTTATTTGCAATAAGTGCTTTGGCACAATTTTCACGACTTTATTTTTCAATAAGGAACATTGTATCAGCTTAACATATTGTTTCCACATTAAGGGATTCATATTTTTATATGATCCTATTAATTTATCTTTATTATTGTATTTATCATCTCATTTAGTTATCGCTTTAGTAAACCTTATTAATCTTTGCACTTCTATGATGGTAAGTTGATAAACTTAACCCTCCCCAGGTTAAGCGTGTTACGAAGTCGCCGAACTACCCCCAAATGGCTAGGGTGGTTTGGCTATATAACACTCTATAAATTTTCAATAATTTTAAAAATAGTGGACCCAATTTTATTACCGGTTTATATTAAATGTATAATATTAGCTACTTAAATCAGTTATAAATATATCTATTTATATGTATTTATATTATTAAATAAAAAATGTCACAATAGACTTAGACGTATCCTCCATTATTAAACACACTTCCATATAATCTTTCTTTTTGTTGCTCACTACATTGCACAGAGGCCCAATTCTAAAAGAGCATTCCTTTAAACTTGGTTGAGCCCATTTATACTCTAAGAGAGACCTAATTGAATAAAACTAAGGGCAGCTAAAACAACTTGCGCTAACAAAACACCATGCATCTCAACCCTTCTGCTTCCATTGACACATCTCAAATATGCATTGAAAAACAATTTTCGTCGATGTCAAAGAGCCATTGGCGTAACAACATACTCCTCTCCTATTTAAAGACCCAACCTCTCCCCACTCCTTCACAACCCACACAGAAGACTAAGAGAATCAAGGAGAGAAATCTATAATCATCTAGTTAACTCCAAAAAGGCACCGTCAAACTCAGGTAAGTAAATACACTCTCAAAATCCCCTATACAATTTTTCTTTTATATTAAACACGTTAAGAAAATGTTAGAAAATTTTATGACTTATTTATGTTCATGTTTAAAGTTAAGCATACTTCCTCTAATATTTATATCATGTTCTATTTTATCCATCATGTTACGATTCCTTTAAATGCCATGAGAATTTTCATTATATGGTTATAAATGCTATTTCTTTCATGAATTGCACATGCTACAGTTATAAATAAATTGCGTACTCAAAGATTACCTTATATTATGAAATGTTCACATATGTACTATGTTTATAAGTTTAACCCACAAAGCCATAATCACATGATTCACATGTTTAAGACTGATATCGAATCACTTGACACATATAGTTATCTTATAGCATGACAAATCACACCATAGAACGGATATGCAAAGGTGTAGGCTATTAGCCCAATGACCTTCTATTGAGTGTATACCCATGATGACGATATTTTGCTCGGTCATGGACCCCGATTAGAGAAGATCCCCACCGCAGGCCTAGCTCTCCTACGGCCACATGATGATTCTATAGTGGTCTTTCGGGACAAGCTAACATGCGCCGCTCATGGTTTAAGAAAAGCGAAATTATGCCAAGCGGGATAAAATGCATATAGTAAAGGAAATTTTGAATTATTTTCAGCAAGGATGATTAACTTTACTTTTTTTTTTAGTCTATGATTTAATTTCCACTTATGCATTTTGTTTGTAAGGATTATTGTTGCATTTAAAAATATTTACTAGAAGAGTTGCATTACTTATAACCCACATCTTTATTTTTTTGCCACTGATGTTTTGTGTTTGCTATTGAGTTGTCGAACTCACCCCCTTCCCCTAGAAAAATTTTAGATGACTCTATACATTATCATAGTTCTAATAGGTATTCCCCTGGGTGTCACCATATTCGATGACCCAAAGTATTGGCCCGAAGATGAAGACAAATGGGCCTACGTCTGCTTTGATTAGTAGTAGTATCTTTAGCTAGGGGTCCATTGATTATGTATAACTTTATTTTGTAAACATTGTGTAACAGGTCGTATAATGTGATGACGATGACCTTCCTAAAGTAGTAATTCTTCCATAGACCCATATTTACTTTTGACATAATATTGTATAGTGTTTTTTTTTTTTGTAAACCCTTGGCCTCTTATTGTACTGACTAACCTTCAAGAAGAAAATATTTCTGATCTAGAAAAATATAAAAAAGCCCCCCATACTGATAGTCTAATTGAAACAAGCCCCCGAAATGACAAGTGGGCTATGTCGACCCAATAAACTACCAAAATGGTATAAAAAAGCCAATTTTCAAAATTTTTCCTAGAATACCCTTAGTTGTTAATAAAATAATAAAACTTTATTATTTTTTTAATTAAAAAAAAAAAGAATAATTTGGGGTGCCGATCCACCCCATGGGGTGGATCGGCCCACCCCAAAACACCACAAAAAATAAGAAAAAAAATGGCCTGGGGTGGCCAATCCACCCCAAAGCCATGGAGGGTGGCTCACGGCCCCCCCAAGCCATGGAGGGGTGGCTCACGGCCACCCCCATGGCCTGGGGGTGGTTTGCGAGCCACCCCCAGACTTTTTTCTCTCTCGACGAGAATCTCCAGTGAGTGGTGGTCAGGCACGACAAGTTTATCCAAGCCGCCTACCATGCCATCCATTTTGATCCTGCATGTTGGCTTAGGAGCCTCCCCAGCCGCGTCACGTGGTGCTGCCGGATCTTGGGTTGCCGAAGTGCGTCGACGACGTGTTGCTGGATCTTGGTGGATCGGGTACGTTGCAGTCTGCGATAACAAGAGGGAGATCAACCGGATGGGGCGGAGGGATCCATAATTTTTCTGGCCTGGGCATGGGGTGGATCGGCCACCCCAAACTGGTTGGGGGTGGCTCGCAGCCACCCCATGGCCTGGGGGTGGCTCGCGAACCACCCCCATAGCCTGGGGTGCTTGCGAGCCACCCCCCATGGCCCATGAGCCACCCCTCCATGGCTTTGGGGTGGCTGATCCACCCCCATGTGGTGGATCTGCCACCCCAGGCCATTTTTTTCTTATTTTTTGTGGTGTTTTGGGGTGGCCGATCTACCCCATGGGTGGATCAGCCAACCCCAAATTCTATTTTTTTTTTTTTGTTTAATTAAAAAATAAATAAAAGTTTATTATTATTTTATTGAAAACTAAAGGTATTTTAGGAAAAAGTTTTGAAAATGAGCTTTTTTATACCATTTTGGTAGTTTATTGGGTCGACATAGCCCACTTGTCATTTCGGGGGACTTATTTCAATTAGGCTGTCAGTATGGGGGGCTTTTTTATATTTTTCCCTCTGATCTATTATGAACTATAACTTTTAAATTTCTTATTTTGGATGTTTGAATAAGAGAATCAGTGGATGTTTTACATTTACATTTTGATAGACTATTTAAGTTTACGTTTTCCCTTATTCCCCAAAACGGGGGCGTGGTAGGCCACTTTTTTTTTTTGAAAACTTCACAAAGACTCTCAAAACTTCCACGCGATTTGAATAACTCCCTAAATATTTGATTTATTTTACTTTGGCCCCTCAAACTTTCAATTTGTCTAATTTTACCCCCTTCGTCTATTTTCACAGTCAAATTTTTTAAAAATTCTCAAAATACCCCTATATTTTAAACAGAAAATTATAAAAAATATATAAAATGAGGAGTATTTTGATTATTTTTGCTAAACTTCGGTAGGATTTAACGGAATGGGGCTTAATGAGACAAATTGAAAATTTGAGGAGTCAAATTGAGAGAAATCAAATATTAGAAGGTTATTCAAATCGTGTAAAAGTTCAAGGGCTTTTTGCAAAGTTTCCTTTTTCTTTTTTTTAATTTCAGTTTTAGGTTATTTTTTCTTGAATTTATAGGGATTTTTTTTTATTGAAAAAAATTTAGAGTTATTTTTTGTCTTTTTGCTAGCCTTAAGGGAAGTATTGACAATTTATTGATAGTTTGAATTGGACATTGTCACAATTAAAAGTTTATGAGACATTGTTTTTATTATAACATAGAAAAGTATGGTAAATACAATTCAAAATATAAATTAAAACACAATATGTGTATCACAAAAATCGTATCTATCAAACTTTATAAATATATGTCGATTTGATATATCAGTTAAAATGTAGGCACTAACACAAAAATAAAGAAAAATACAAAACATAAAAAGTGTTTAAAATTGCATCCTACGCACTATTAGAGAAACAAAATTATTAAGTATTAAATCTAAATTGAAGCTCGCATAAATTTCACTTTCAATGTAGACAATTAAATTATCTGTAAGAAACTCATCTTCCATTTTGTTACAAAGTTTTGTTTTAACAACTTTCATAGTTGAAAATACTCGTTTGGTGGTCACGGTAACAATAGGAAGAGTCAAAACAAAACGAATCAATCTATCAATAACATGATATGTCTATAATTTTCATGTGTCTATCAATCCTTGACATAATTCCACAGTGGAAGTCAATTTTTTTTTTTCGGATGACTAAGAACATTAAGTTCAAAATACTTCAACTGAAATCTTAAATTAATTTTACAAGTAAATGAAGTAACTGAGTAAGTCCATTGACTTAGTATGCAAAATAACGGTGTGAAACTAAATTAGAAAGTGAGTTTATAACGCAAGTATAAAATATTATTTGTAAGCATGAGGTTTCATATAAAAGCATGTTACATCCCCGTTGTTATGTCATGAAAAGTTTTGTGAACCCCAATGATTGAATACTTGGTTTTAATACATGAAATAGACTTTACATATAATATAGATAAGATTATATGTTAACAGTATGGTTTACTTGATACATTAATCCTCTTTCAGCAGGGTTTGCACATTATTCATAAGAACATATGGTACAATACTGGTGCCCAGGATATTGCACAAACATACCGTCTTATACTAGCAGCCTGATCGAGTTAAACCTCAGGTGGCCCATACTATTAGCAAAGCCTAACAGTGATCCCATTTAAATAATGGTGCGTTGATCACTCATAACTACTTATGGATCCAAGGCCCTCATAATAATAAATTTATTTTAACCATAACATTAACCAATATAATAGTAACACATAGCCGTTTTGGTATCATGTCATATGATACAAATATTGTTCATTCATTTTCCAAAATAATAGTGTAAGCAATTAATCATTTTGTATAATTTATAATATTAAAGAGAATGTGTCCAGTCTGCTAACATATCGCACTTAAACATGTATACTTCCATACTCAGTTATTTACTTACTTAAAATACTTATTTGACTCTCTGGACATTTTGAGATCCCACTACTGTGAAGCAACTCAATCAAATACTGAGAGTGTTATTCTAAACACATAACATTTCTTAATCGTAAATCATATGTACTAACCCATTATAAAACCCTAATTATGCATTTATGGGCATTGACGAACATTTGGCACCTAGGCTGAACGTTTGACCTCAAGGATCGAACGTTGGACAGTGAAGGGTGGAACGTTTGATGATGGTCAGAATGAATAAACTTGTCAAAATTACCCATAAACCTTACTATTGACCAAACCTAAGTTTAAACCAACTTATAACAATCATAATAAGGAATGTCATCGGGCAAAACATAAAAATATGCATAAAGCAAAATTATTTTGGGGTTTTAACACTTTTGGTCATAAAAATGTTTTAAATATTAACATATTCTTTTTAAAATTTGTAACATGCTTAATAATAATATAATTAGTGATAAAAACAAAAAGAAAATTGTGTGAAAATCAAAGATTACCTTAAGAAGGATAATATTCTCAAAAGAAACTTATTCTCTACAAATCTATCTTTGTCACTCTCTACTGGTGTTCTGAGTGCTTAGCATAAATTGGTGTAGTTTGTGAAGGGTAGGAGGCTTACTTATAGGGGTGAAATCGAGCTAAGGTGGGCAAATTGCTTTTTAGATACATCAAATGTTTGGTTTACGACATCAAACGTTCGGTATACTATTATCCAACAATTCTAAAATTTCATTAAACATTCGATCTACTATGTCAAATGTTCGATGTATTGTACTAACACATAGTCTGCAATGTGCAGATGCATGGGCAACGTAAACAGTGTTACATGATACTGTTAAATGTTTGAAGAGAGAGGTTCGAATGTTTGATAAATGAAATTTTCCAAAAATAATTCTTTTGACGAATTTTAAAATAATTGGTGTATTTTCATATACAAAACTTGTGCTTAAACCTTTATTAATATTTTTGGGGGTATTACATTTTAGGCTTAAAAATGCTTAGGAATTTTTTTTTTTTTTTAAAAAAAAGTTTACTGAGGGCCCCTTTATATCTGCCACTGCTCCTAATGATGTAAAATGGTCTGTTGAACAAGATCCAGTCGAGCCATAATATTGGAAAGTACTATAAACTCAACTTGAGAAGAAGAAGGAGCAGTCAATGGTTCAGCCTGTGCTACTACCGCACAACAGTCAACAGTTGCATCGATCCCTTGTAACACGTGGAGGCTCAACCCTGATGATGTTGAGCCACATGGGATGGGAGCTGCTCCTCTCATGAGTTGGGTGATCAATAGTAGACTGAGGTTGTTGACAAGGCTCATCTGGATCATTGAAGACATTATTGGCCCAACCCAATGGTGATCAAACAACGATATGAAAAGAGAAAGGCTAAGGCTTGTTTGGGTGTTTGATTTTATTTGATTTTTTGTTAATTTTACGGATACCGAAAAAACAAAATTGAAATTATGTTTAAATAGTTTAAAAAAAATATTTGAGTAGGTGAATATATTTGAAAAAAATATAATTAAAAATGAATAAAAAATTATATTTTAATTCTTAGAATTAAAAAAAACCTAAAAGAAAAAAAAAAAAATGTGGGTGGTTCGAACCACCCCTAAGGGTGGCCGAGCTGCCCACGAAAATTACTTGGGGGGTCCATTTCTCCATTTTTTTCAATTTTTTTTTAAATAAAAATATAATTTTTTATATAATTTTTTAAGTTGGGTTAAATAAATTTGAGTTGAATTAAATAAATTTGAGTTATGAAAGATAGTTGACTTTTGAAAATAATTGAGTTAGATGAAAAAAAAAATTATTACCCAAACAGGCCCTTAAGTGTTCATCTTTATTTATTAACTTTGCATTTTAGGTGGAAAAAAAAAATTCAAACAAAATAAATAAACAAAAATAAAAAAATTTAAACACCAAACATTTCTCCTATGAAAAGTATAGCACGACGAATGACGGTCACCATCAGTCGACAAGCAAGACTACCAAAATCAATCTTGACCCCATTAATGAGAACATAAAAAAAGCGTGCACACTCAACTCCAAAGTCAGTCGCGTGCCAGATAGGAAACAAAATAGCACACATTAAATGACAGCTCAACACACGCTTGGCTGCGGTAAAATACTTGCACGATCATGCCAAACATGTGACACATCCCCCAACAAATTAAGCATTCCATCATTACATGCTTAGGAGGAGCAGTTTCCTTACTCGAAGATTAGTATTTACGAGCATATGAGAATTTGTCAAGTATTATTACGTAACACATTTTAAAAAATTGAACACATTTTTAATTGTTAATTATGTATATTTTATTTGTCTGGTAGAAATTTGATTTGATTTTTTTACAGGACCCGAGAAAGTGATGACCTTGTTATTTTTATTTTACGCCCACAAACTCGACTTTCTAATGTTGACATTTTGTAAATATTTTAGGCCCCGTTTGTTTCGACGTAAAATAATTTTTCAGAATTATTTTTTGTGTTTTCTGGTATTTGGTGGGGCGTAAAATAATAGTCAACGGAAATAATTTTCAGTTTGACCAAAAAATCTTCTTTAATTTTCGTAAAATAGTTTTCCCTTTTTAAAACCGTAAATCATTTTTCGAGTTTAAGCGTCATATTCTCAAATTGGTAGACCACAGCTAAAACACCACCAGATCCTGCTGGAACCCGGTCGGAACCAATCCGAGAAATTTTTGGGACCCGCCCGGGACATTTTCAGGACCTCCTCGGGACTCGCCCGAGACATTTTCGGGACCCGCCCGGGACATTTTCGGGACTCGCCTGGTACATTTTCGGGACTTGTCCGGGACATTTTCGGAACCTCCCCGAGACATTTTTGGGACTTCCTTGGGATATTTTCGGAACCGCCCGGGACATTTCGGAACCCGTCCGAGACATTTTTGGGATTTGCCCATAATATTTTCGGGACCCGTCCGTGACATTTTTTTGGACCCGCTCGGGACATTTTCAGGACAATTTATATTAATTTTTTTAAATTGTGCATAAAAATAATTTTTTTTGGTTAATATGATTGATTGAAAATATACAAAAATATTTGGGATTTTCTGTGCGCGCTAAACACTGAAAAATATTTTCGGCGAAAATAATTTTCCTGAAACTATTTTGCGACATATTTTACGTCAAAACAAATGGGGCGTGAAACTTGCAATATTAAATATTGCCTTACAAATTGAATCAAACACATACCTTGAATGTGCCATCCAAATCGGTAATAGAGGATATTCTGGCATGGATTTTAGCATATTACCAAAGTAATACCCACACGATGAACAGTAATGAATATTATTCTAATATTCGGTCCCTTTCCTTTTTTTTTTTAATTATTATTATTTTTTAAAACAATGTTTTCGGTATCTTTCAAAAGCGAAAACTTGAGGCTTAAGCCATAATGAATTTGTTTGTGATGAAAATTATTATTAATTATTTGTCAACAAAGTTCAATGAAACTTGATTAGAGCTCCACGTGCATTTCTCTCGTCTTCTAAAAAGGGTAGGAAAAACTTCCGACTTAATTTCTTTCCATAATTAAAGAGATTTAGGATTTAAAGTATCGGTATCTTTTAGATTTTTTTGAATTAATTTATTTATAAAAATGTAACTAAATGATTTAAATTCTATTAATTTGTCATATAATTTAGAAACAAATAAATGAAGTTACAAAAATGGCAAATAAATCTAGTGAATCCAAGAATCTTAATCCTAACATTAGCGAATTAAAAACACAACAGTACCCCTTCCTTCTCCTTCGCTCCAACTTAGCACCCGCACGTGTTGGATAAAACCATTGAACTCCACCACCAATGTCTCACGCCCTCTGGAAACATTTTTACAACTACACCAGTTAAATCTCGCCGTCATTATTCCTAAAGCTCGTGGTAATAATTTTTTCTCAGCTTCGTAGACCTTTTTTTTTTTGTTTTTTTTGTTCAATTGGGAGGATAATATTTGTTTTCCGGACATCTCTTTCTAAGTTTCGTCTTTTAGGGTTTCAAATCGGACTCGATCGTATCGAACCCTCTCGCTTTCCACACCCACTTCTAATTATTATTGTTATTTTTTTTTTCTCTCATTTAGGGTTTCGATCATTTCTCGCTAAGCTCGCCCGCTTTGATTCCTCAGAGATTTTCGAATTCGACGTCGTTTTGCTGCTCCATTTGCTCGAAAAAATAGGGCTAGGGGTTTTGTCCGTATGGTTGATTTCTGTGCTTGCATTTGTAAGAGATGACCACTTTCTAAGCAGTGGTTAGTTTGTTTAGTACCAAGTTTTTTTTTTTTGTCGGTTGAAAATTTAGATTTTTAGGGTTTGATTGAGGGATTTTGTGCTCGGCAGCGCTAGAATTTGGTTGAATTTGATATACAGTAAATAAATAAGCTGTGCTGCATAGCAAAGTTTATTGCGTGGAGGGTATTTTTCGAAAATTAGGTATAAATTCGGGGGCGAATATTTGGGTCGACATGGATTCGATGCCGGAAGCCGCTGCTGTAGTTCCGGGCACAGTGTTAATCCCAGTGCGCTTCGTGTGGAAAAATGGTGGGAACAGCGTGTATCTATGTGGCTCTTTCACACAGTGAGACTCAAAATTTTTGGTTTTTCATTTTTGATTTGGTTCTACAGAATGCTGTTTTGATTAGTTTAATTTATTGACTTGTTGTTTAGTTTTAAGTAATGGGAAGTATTTTTGTTGTGAAGGTGGTCTCAGCTTGTGCCGATGTTGCCGGTCGAGGGTTCCGATAATGTGTTTCAGACTGTTTATGGCTTAATGCCCGGATACCATCAGGTCAGTTGGTAGTCGTGGAATTTCAGTTTTCGTACTTTGAAGCAATGCTGGGAAATGCATACCATGAAATTTAATGATCATATGAAATATTTGTGTTTATGATATGATGTTTATGGTGGATTCAATTATCAAGAATGTATTAGCTTCTTGGCACTAATTTATGGTGGGAAATATTTGAATTTCATTGACAACTGCCTCAAAGATTTGGGTCAGTGTGAATGCCTTGTCCGGCATACAATGGGAAGCAAGAGACGATAAGGTATCTAAATGGCTGAAGAGGAATATTAGCTTGAGGCTAAGAGACTGAGATCTATGGAGCTGAAGCAGATTGAGAAGAAGCCCAAATGAAGGCATATTTAATTGCTTTATTTATTGTTGTTGTTTTAACATCATCCTCCTCCTCCTCAAAGAATATGATTTCTGGCCCTAATTAGCTTAGTACTCTTGGGAATTAATTTAACGTGTTTGTGCTAAAGAGAGAATATTAAGGGAGGTGTTTTGGCAAAGGTTATGGGTTGGGGTAGGTGGGTTGTTGACTTTTGATGTGATATAAAGTAGGGAGAATGTTGTAAATTTTTTGTATGGAAAAGTGAAAATTTTTGTTTTTTAATGAATTTTTTATTTTAATAGTAATAAAAAGTTGTTAAAAAGTAATTGATGTGATATAAAAAGTGGGAATGTTTTTTTTTTTTTTTGTTTAACAAAACTCATGAACAGTAATTTCTTAACCTTTGCCAAACATGCTCAAGGTTTCCAATTTCTTGTGGGGGGGAAAAAAAGTCAGGCTGGCAGTTTTATAATGGTTAGTCTTCGGCATTTTGGGGATTGATCAATGGAAATATGAGAGCAGATATTGTGGGAACCATTGAAATCTTAATGTTGTTTCAACTTTGTCCTTTTGGGAAGTGGAAATTCTTTGGTCACCGCGTTGAGAATAAGTGCATACCCCTCCAAGGGTGAACAAGTATATGGTATTTGAGCAAGGGTTGTGAATATGTTCTCCTTGATGACCTTTAGAACTTATGAAACGAAAGGATGGTGACATTATTTTTTGATATGTTCGTTGAAGAATAGACCGAGGAGGACTAGAATGAACACATGTTCTCGAGTAGTTAAAACTTATATTCTGGAATGATAATGAATGTTTTTGAATTTCCTTTGGTTGTCCCAAAAAGCTCAAGTATTTGTAAGAATATAAATGGATTTAAGCTTTTAACATAGAGTTAAAGCATTGATTTTGAATTGTGCTGTCTGAATTGGTTTCAGTTCATCCTTCTTTTGGACTTTTTTTTTTCTACGCCATCCTTCTTTTGGACTTATGAGGTCTTTCTTTGATTTTATAGATGTTCTAAACTTTGGGCTTGGATTTTCATTGTCAGGGTGCTCTTGTAGACTTTTGTGTGCTTGATGCTCTCTAGATATTATATATATATTACACGGGTCTGTGTTTATGATATTTATAAAAGGAAGATTGAAAGCATAATCAGTTGAAGTCTCAGTGATATAGAAGTGGAATGGATTTCTGGGGAATTGAGGTTGCTTATAAAGGTGTAAAATAGGATACTATAGTCTGCTAAGCACGGTGATAAAGTAGGATGGAGTTGGTTTGTGGTTGAAAAAACTAATAAAAAAAAACACTTCCTTTTATTACCTCTAGAATTATTTTTCATGAGTGGTAAATTTTACTACTGATATATGGGCTGAAAAGTGCTTGAATGTGTCAAAATAAATGTAAGCTTCATAAATTGCTGTTATTTGAGCAAAAAATGCTACCATGAAATATTATGCCTCGAATGATGAAGATGTTTTTATTCTTGGAGATGTATGAATGTGCTTATGTGTGGATTCATTAACATGCAGTACAAGTTTTATGTTGATGAACAATGGCGAAATGATGAGTCCCAACCTTCCGTGACTGGCGACTATGGTGTCGTGAACACTCTACTTTTGGCTACGGATTACATGGATGTTGATAATGAAGCCTTTCGGCGTATGGTTAGTCAGTTATACCTTTTATTTGGAACATGGTTACAGGGATGCCTGTTGCTCTTCTTGTTGCCTTGCTCTGATATGGAGTGAAGTCAAAGTCTAAGCATCTATCTATCTGTGGGCTTGACTTGAGCAATTAGTGTGAGCTTTAGTGTCTTAATTCTAAGCGAATCTCTGCACATCTTGAAACCTATAAAGGAAGCCTTTTTTAGTCAAGCATAATAATTACTTGAGTTATTCAAGTACACGTGCATGTTTTGTGGTTAACTACTTTTTGGTTTTCTTATCTTGTCATATCCTTTTCATCATGAGGTACACGGTATACTATTGGTGTCCTGTTGCATCTTAATGCTCAGCTTTTAGCCCATGTAGTCTGTGTCTTTCCACTTATCTGTTAATTTTCTTTGTTTTTGCTGTTCAAGACTTATATAAGCAGACTGGGGTGCTGATTTACAATGCAGGCCCGAGTTACAGATGGTCCACCGCCTGATGTGGTGCCAAGTGTATCAGAAGCTGATTTACTGGCATCCCGTCAACGTATTTCTGTATTTTTGTGTACTCATACTGCTTATGAGTTACTTCCTGAGTCAGGCAAGGTTTGGATGCTTTACCATTTGCCTTCTTTTCAGACCCATAATTTACTATCTAATGTTGATCATTGTGAATTGGTTCCTATTGTTGCTAATTTAAAAATATCTAGCTACAGGTTTTTGCATTGGACGTTGATTTACCTGTGAAGCAAGCATTTCACATGCTGCATGAGCAGGTATCTATTTCATTTTTTTTCCCGAGGTTGGAATTAAGCTGAACTCCATTTTGCATATTTTGAAATACTTTAATAAGAAATATTTGCTCTCTTTGAACCAATGTGCCTCTTTATCTGGTATATTGAAGAGAATGATGAATGTGTCTGAAGTGAATCTAAAGTGCTTTATAAATAGCATTTTGGAGGTGCAAAAGTAATCTATTTATTTTTGGGGTCCGTAGGCTTCTATGTCCCATCCTTTATGTACCCTAGCAATTTTGCTGATAATCTATTTATTGTGGAGTTAATTGTTTCAGTCAATTACTTAAAGCTATTATAGGATGAAATTCACCTTGTCATTGCCTTCACGTATGTAGTATTTCTCATGTTTCTGACATTCTTGCATTTTAGCTTATTTTCTAATAAAGAGCTTGGATATGCACCTTTCTGAATCAACCTAATTCCAGGGAATCCCTATGGCTCCTCTTTGCGACTTCGGCCAGGGGCAATTTGTTGGAGTTCTTAGTGCATTGGATTTTATTTTAATTTTAAGAGAGGTACGTGTGTGTCAAGAATCATGAACATTTTCCGCGGGTGAGTTTTGTAAGTGCAAACTCTTGTAATTGCTATTTGTTATA
Source organism: Betula pendula (assembly GCA_900184695.1). Taxonomy (NCBI): domain Eukaryota; kingdom Viridiplantae; phylum Streptophyta; class Magnoliopsida; order Fagales; family Betulaceae; genus Betula; species Betula pendula. Next base: position 257,924 of record FXXK01000485.1, read on the forward strand.
TAGCTTGTTTATAATTTCTTCACTGAAAAATGTACCTGCATTATTCTTGAAGCTACTAATCTACCATATTTAGGGACCATGGGTTGGTTAAGAAGCCCCTTAAATGTCACCATGCTTTATTTTTCTTTTAGTATTATTAATCTTTGAGATATTATGAGATACTTGTTGCTGAACCTTTTTGAATGTAACCAATAGGAGAGGAGTGTTAAATGCACCTTTGGTCATTCCAAACATTTTATTGTTTTATTTATGGTGTTGTTCTCTTGGTTTTCTTCCTATGTAATATTTTGAAGGAAGAATTTGAAGTATTAGAAGGCTCTTGATATCTTAGGGCACATTTAGTATGCGGAATAAGCTTTTGGAATGGAATGACTATTTATTCCTCTAAATTGAGGAATAACTATTCCTCTAAAAAAATGGGAGGAATAGCTATTCCTTGAGGAACATAATGTGTTTTCCAAAAAATCCAATTTTTTTTTTTTTTTAATTCCAAAATAATCTATGGGTGGCTGGCCACCCTAACAGGGGGTGGCCAAGACTTTTTTTTAGGAATTTTGATTCAATTCTAGTGAGAGAACCGTGTATTGTCACCAAACTAAAGAATAAGAATGGTCATTCCATTCCAACTCCTTGTATTCTCAGTAATAATCATTCCTATTCCTAAATGAATGACCATTCTTTATACCAAATGTGCCCTTAATGTAGACATTTGGCAGAATGCATATATAATTTTCTTTGTTTGTTTATTTATCTTTTGTGAGTAACAAGTTTACTGGAATGTTATTCCTAGAACATATTATCATTAGATATGTTATTTACTGCCAAATGCAGCATTGGAAAAATTTAACTCGTTGTTTTTTGTGCTGGCAATTTTTTATTGGATGTTGATATCATTGATGGAATTGGTGCTCTAAGATCTTATTGTTTGCATTTTTCTTGTAAAGTTCAGTCAAATATATACTTGTGTATGCATGTATTTGCATAGTTAAATACTAAACAACAGCTGTTAAGCATGCTAACTCACCTTTTATTATTAGCTTGGGAGTCATGCCTCAAATCTAACGGAGGAAGAGCTTGAAACACATACTATATCCGCTTGGAAAGAGGGAAAAGCTTATCTCAACAGACAAAATGATTGTCATGGGAGAGCATTTTCTAGACGTCTCATCCATGTAAGTATAGCATTTGGGATGTTGGAATCTCTGGCATGCAAATGGACCTCTTTTTTTTTTTTTTTTTTTGTTTTTTGTTTTTTGTTTTCTGGGCATGTAATGGACCACTTAGATTTGCTGTGTGTATACATTTGCATTTAAAGATGAGAGATGTTGAAGCCCCCTTTTGCAGTTCAACTATGTGGCCGTCCTGCTAAATTAACCTCAGGGTTGATAAGCCTGCCACTTTTTTTTTTTTTGGTTTGACAAAAAAAAAAAAAAACTCTTATCAGTAAATCCTTGTCTGCAATCTCTTTGTGCCTTTCTGAGCTTAAGAAAGGGAGCATAATTTCTTTAGTATTCAGCATGGCTGACTGTTGTCCATTGGCCTCTTTGTCTGTTAATTGCAGGCTGGTCCATATGATAATTTGAAAGAAGTTGCTCTCAAGATCCTGCAAAATGAGGTGGCTACAGTTCCCATTATCCATTCATCTTCAGAAGATGGATCATTTCCACAGTTATTGCATCTTGCTTCACTTTCTGGAATTCTAAAATGTAAGCTTTTTACCTAGCTTCCTAAATAATGATACATGGTTTTGTAAAGCTAGCTGGCTAAATAATGGTACACGGCTTGATATTATACTGATGAATGGTAATTTTCAGGTATTTGTCGATATTTTAGACATAATGCAAGCTCATTACCCATACTCCAACTGCCAATTTGTACAATTCCTGTGGGCACTTGGGCTCCACAAATTGGAGAATCAAACCGGCGGCCGTTAGCAACGTTAAGACCAAGCGCTTCTCTTAGTTCAGCCTTAAATCTGTTAGTTCAAGGTATGATTCTTGCTTGGATCCTGTGCAGAGAAGGAAGAGAAAAGAGGGGGAGGGGGAAGAAGATAGTCTACAGCATACCAATTCATACTGTTTATTGAGTCAAGTTTTTGGCCATAACTTTAGCGTGTATGTATATATAGATAATATGTATGTGTATGTATACATTATGTGAATGTTAAGGATGTATGTATTCATGTTTGTTTGTTTGTATGTACGCATGTGTGTAAACTGCATGGGTGTGTTAATGAAGTTTTTGGAAAGAAAATATGTTGAACAAATAATTATTGAAGTCATGCATTATTTTTTCAAAACTTAATTTTGTATATATATATATTTTTTTTAATACACTAATCTCTTGGAGAGGGATATTTCTTCTCTCTCATTAGAGCTTGCACTTTTGTTGAAGTGTGCAGTCATCCATCTCTTGAAACATCTGTAATGGATGAATTATTGAGTGTGATGCCTTGCCCATTGGCACATATCTGCTGCACTTGTTGCTATGTCTTTTATGGGAGGTTTTGCATGCGACAGTCAAGGTGTTAATGCTAATTGTGGTTTTCTAGCACACTATTAGGGGAGCAAGCCTTTAAGTGTGTTTTGTTTGAGTTTAGAGGCACGAAAGTGATTGCAAGATGGGGAAGTTTGACGTTAGATTGTTCTATAACGTCCTTGTACCTTATGATTGCACCCCCTTTCCTTGGAAGAGTATTTGGCGGAATAAGGTCCCCTGGAGAGCGACATTTTTAACTTGGACAGCCACCCTAGGGAAAATCCTCACCATGGATAACCTTAGGAAATGGCATGTTATTGTGGTAGATTGATGTTGTATGTGTAAGAGGAGTGAGGAGTTTGTGGATCATCTTCTTCTCCATTGTGAGATCGTCAGTACCTTGTTGAGTGCTATTATCAGCCATGTCGGGTTAGCTTGGGTCATGCCTAAGAGAGTAGTAGACCTTTTTGCCCATTGGAGATGGTTGGGAAGCAGTCCTCAAAGCACATTTGTGTGGAAGATGGTTATGTCCTGCTTTTTTATAATGTCTTTGGAGGGAAAGAAATTATAGAAGTTTTGAAAAAAGTGAGAGGACGGTGACGGAACTTAAGTCTTTCTTTTTCAAAATTCTTTATCATTGGACAGTTGCTTTAGACTTTAATGTGCTTAGTTTTCATGATTTTCTTATCTTGTTCTCTCTTTCTAGCTAAAGTGTTTTTCGTGTATACCCTTTGTATACTTGAGTTGCGCCTTTATGCTTTTATTGATATTTCGTTTACTCATTGAAAACAAAAGAAAGTGATTGCAATGATATATGGATCCTATGGAGAGCAATTAGCAAAAAGTCATTGAGATTGATGCTGAAAAAGCGTTTCATTTAGAATATTTACTACAAATTGATTCTCACCAATGTAGATATGAAATAGCTTTCTGAGATTATATCTGTCTAGTTTACCTATTAGTAAATAGGATAGATAAGTAGAAATATGATTTGAGTCACGAGATAAGTTTTGGTAGCTGTACTTCTTTTGGTCCAGTAGAGACTCATTGGGCCTATGGGCTACATAGTGGGAGGTAGCCCTCGTCATTCCATTAAAATAACCCAATCCTTGTTGAAGTTGGCATTGCATCCTGAGTCTTTTGTACAACACCATGAAATTTGACTAGTTGAAGCTATTATTATCCCTTTGGTCCTGGTAGCTATGTATTTCCAAAATGATACCTTTGCCTGTGTTATAATTTGTATGCATCTTTTGCTTTTGCAGCTCAAGTCAGTTCAATACCAATAGTTGATGAGAATGACTCGTTACTGGATATATATTGTCGGAGGTTAGTATGTTACTTATAAATCTCATTATATTTGTGAATATGGGATGCTTAGAATTAGTTCTTGGCTTCCTTTTCTTTGTCTGCAAGGGACATTTGTTCATTATTTATGTATTTTTTGACAGTGATATAACAGCTTTGGCTAAAGACAGAGCTTATACACATATTAATCTTGATGATATGACAATTCAACAGGTAACAGCTGTAACTAGTTTTTAATGAACCCATCAACTATCTTATACACTTATTGTGAAGTAATATTTTATCAATTAATGTTTCTATTTGTTAGTGTATTGCAATTGTCATAGTTCAGCTAAAGCCAATTGATGACACTTATTAACAATATTTGTCTTGAGAGTTAATTGATTTTTGCATTAGTTACTTTTATGCAGTCATGTTTGGATCAGCATTTTTCCAGATGCATTGGAATGTTTATTGTGCAAAATGATTTCTGGTCAGATTAAATATACTTTGCTTGATTGTGGCCAGTGAAGAGGTTTAGAGGATAGGTTAATATTTGGCTCCAGGTTGAGGGGTTTATAGAGGTATGAGAAAGTTGGATCCATGATGCATTCCTTTAAGTAATGAGTGGAACTGTCATAAATTACCACTTATCTCTAAAACTAAAGTGTGATAGGAATGCTTCTAACATTGTATATCAAGCTTACACACTGACACTAACATTCTCTCAAACGTGCAGCCTGCCTACTAACTATGAAACAAATTCCTTTTCTTTTCTTTTTTCATAAGTAATAAACAAATCTCATTAAGTTGCCCTAAGTACCAATCTCATTGTTCTTGGACATTTCGCCTTATGAGGTTTTTTCTCAAAATTTTCTCTCTTCTCTCTCTGGGAGACGCTCACTCTCTCTCTATCTCAGTGGTGGCGCGTGTGGGCGCGTTTCGCTAGATTGATTTCTTGGGTTGGTGTAGCTGAGATTGATAGGCACTGGGCTCAAGATGTACTCCGGCTGGTCTGTTCCTGGGCTGTGTTTTGGTTAGCGCAGTTGGAAGAAGCGCTTAGGTACCCACGATGTGGGTGGGTTGCGAAGATAGCCGTGTGGGTGGCCGTTCGGGAGCCGTAGTTCTGTGAATGGGTTGGAGAGCCGCTTCTTCATTGAGGCCAAAGCCTTTGTCTTTTCGGTGGTGGAAAGGAAAGCGGGGCTGCAGGTGGAGGAAAGAAGGAAAGGTTTTTCTGGGACTGTTTGTTTGGGATCTTTGAGCGTCGCTTGGTTGATCTCGAAGGTGGAAGAGGTGATTAGGGACCTAGGGGATGAGGAGTTTGTCAAATCTTTCAGGGATGAGTCGAAGGCGATTATTCTTCGGAGAGGCAGGAATAAGGCTGGGCGGTTCTTGGAAGTGGTGGTTTATGCTAAGGGAGGCCGGAGAGGGTTGGTCATGTTTCCTGAGGGCCGTGGAGTGCGGAGATGGAGCTGAGTCTCTAGGGAGCTGAGCAAAGTGCAGGTCTTTCTTGAAGCGTTATATGGGTCTCAGTCATCGGACATAGGTGGTTTGATCGGCGGTTTTGTTGGCGGGAAGGGTGCGGTGAGGCATTTTGGCGATGGCGATGCTCCGTCGTTCGCGGAGGTGGTTCGCTCGGCGGTTCCTTCTACGGCTTTGTCGGAGAAGCAGTTGGCTTCCACTATTTTGTCGAGTGATTTGAATTTTTTTTCCTTCGGGGACATCGGAGAAGTAGTCGGAGCTGAGGTCGGCGATCAATTGTTTTGAATTGGAGACGGCGGTCTTCGATTCCTACGCTGTAGACAGGCCTATAGCTCGAGACTGCGGCGCACGTGGCTCGGTGCGCAATTCTGTCGGCTGGCTGGCGGTGGTGGATCTTTTCTTCAGTGGTTTGGGCCAGGCTTTTGGGCGTATGAAGAAAGGCTGGCTAGCATTGGGTTTGGGCTTGAAGCCCATTTTGGGTCCATTAGGTTTTAAAATGTCTAAGCCTTTTAAGGCCTTTAANGGCCTTTAAGTCACGATTTATGAGGCCTTTGAAGGCTATCCTGGATCCGAGCAAGGGCGCTGATGCGGTTTGTGGAGGTCATTGTCTCTCAGCTCGGAGGAGGAAGCCGCTGAAGGCAACGACATCTGAGATCACGTAGTTATTCGATGTGGGTTTTGGGTCGCTGACGGTTTCTGGAGCGGACCCAGTTTTGGGGGGGTGTTTGACTCCTTTTGCTCCTTCGGAGGAGACATCGCCGACAGTGAGGAATGATTTCTTCAAGTACAAGGGGTCTGTTTCCTTTGCCGACGTAGGTACTTCTGTGAGGATCCTTCCTTTGACAGCGCCGACAGTGAGGAACCTTCCGGCGACTAGTTCTCCCCAAAAGCCGACCAAACTTTTGCACTTCTACAACCGTAAGCACAAGGTCAACCTTCCGGCGGCTAGTTCTCCCCAAAAGCCGACCAAACTTTTGCACTTCTACAACCGTAAGCACAAGGTCAAGAGGGCTTCGAAGATGGATATGGGTCAGTTTGCGGGTGACCTGATAAGCATCGCACCTGGTGCTATGCTGCTCGTGGGTGATCAGAGCTCGATTTCTGGTGGGTCTTCTGGGTTGTTCTCGGCTTTTGAGTCCATTGGTTTTACGGGCTCCAAGGAGGTGGGTGTTCTCTTGGCTCCCGCAGATGNGTCACAATTTATGAGGCCTTTGAAGGCTATCCTGGATCCGAGCAAGGGCGCTGATGCGGTTTGTGGAGGTCATTGTTTCTCAGCTCGGAGGAGGAAGCCGCTGAAGGCAACGACATCTGAGATCACGTAATTATTCGATGTGGGTTTTGGGTCGCTGACGGTTTCTGGAGCGGACCCAGTTTTGGGGGGGTGTTTGACTCCTTTTGCTCCTTCGGAGGAGACAGCGCCGACAGTGAGGAATGATTTCTTCAAGTACAAGGGGTCTGTTTCCTTTGCCGACGTAGGTACTTCTGTGAGGATCCTTCCTTTGACAGCGCCGACAGTGAGGAACCTTCCGGCGGCTAGTTCTCCCCAAAAGCCGACCAAACTTTTGCACTTCTACAACCGTAAGCACAAGGTCAAGAGGGCTTCGAAGATGGATATGGGTCAGTTTGCGGGTGACCTGATAAGCATCGCACCTGGTGCTATGCTGCTCGTGGGTGATCAGAGCTCGATTTCTGGTGGGTCTTCTGGGTTGTTCTCGGCTTTTGAGTCCATTGGTTTTACGGGCTCCAAGGAGGTGGGTGTTCTCTTGGCTCCCGCAGATGAGGCCGGTACGTCTTTGGTTCATTCTTCTCCGGCGAAGGGTATGCTCCGGCGGGGCTTTCTAATGCCTTGCCCCTGTGGCGGGGTTTCACGTCGGTTTCCTAAGACTGTGAGCTTATCGGAGGCTGGAAAATCTTCTGAGAGGAGTAAAGTGCTTGGGGAAGTCTTCGAACTGCCGTGGAACATCCCGGAGGTTGGGGGTCTTGGGGGCTAATGGATACCCTGAGGCTATGGTTGATGCGTTGGCGATCGTTCCAAGAAACCTATACTCAAGCCCAAGCCCCTGCCTAAGCCTACAGTCAATCTGGGTTGTGGATCAAAGCCGGTTTCGGGTCGTGTGGTTGCTTCCCCTTCCAAGCCGTGCCTTGTCGTGCTGTTTTCCATGCTGGAGGTGGTTTTGGTTCCCGTGATAACTAGGTTTCTTCTGGTGTGCTCAGATGATGACGGCGGTTCTTTATCCCAGCCGATGGGTGTACCTAAAGTTTCGTGTCTCCTAACGTTCGGCAAGTTGGGACTTATCCGAAAAGGCAAGGGTTTTCTCTGGTGAGGTCAGTGGATGTTGGTGACCAGTCTTTCTTCCTGCCGTTTGACCAGAACGCGCCGATGGATGCTGGTGTTGCCTAGATTGATGGTTTCTCGGTGGGCGTAGATGCCGGTGCCGCCCAATCTTCTTCTCTAGCTATGGGTTTGATTGCTGCTAGGGTCGTGGGGTCAGCCATTCTCGAGGCAGACCCAGTTTTGGGGGATTGTTTGAATCCTCTTGTATCTCCAGAGGCGATAGAGCTGACAGTGAAGAACAATCTTTTCAGGTACCAGGGGTCTGTTTCTCTAGCCGATGATGGTCTTTCTGTGAGGCCGTGCAACCTTTCGGCGGTAGTAATTGCCCAGAAGTGTTCTGAGCCCTTGTACTTCTACAATCACAAGCACAAGGTCCAGAGGGCTTCAAAGTTGGACTTGGGTCAGCTTGCGGGTGAGTTGATCAGCATCGCACCTAGTGCTGTCCCGTTGGTAGGTAGTCTGTCTTCGATCTCTAGTGGATTATCTGGGTTGTTTGCGGCGTTTGAGCCCGTTGGTTTGGCGGGTTCCAAGGTGGAGGGCTCTTTTCTAGCTTCTACAAATGGTTCTCCGATTGTCAAGCCCTTTGCACAATCTCCTCCGGCGAGGGGTCTCCTTAGGTGGGGCTTTCTCAGGCCGCACTCTTGCTGAGGTTGGGGATTCTTTGGAGAGGAGTGATTTGCTTGACGGCTACTCTGAGGTAGTGGTTAGTTTGTTGGAGATCGCTCAAGCTCTAGGGATTTCTTTTGGGGGCAATAAGAAAAGGTTTTTGGATCTGATGAGTGTCATTGAATAGGGTCAGCGTCGGGTGGACGGAGGTTCTGTTTTAAAACCAAAGGGGTGGAGGGAGCTGAAAAATTTGGAATGCTCTCTCAATTTTGATGTTAGAGGCATTGGGTCTAGTCAGGGCAAAAATAGGGCGTGTTTGCGGGTTTAGGGTTGCTTTGTAGTGGTTGGGTTTCTTTTGCGGGTATTTTGGGTTTTCTTTTGTTGGGATTTTTTTTTTTTTTTTGTGGTCCTTGTGTATACTCTCTGTGTACGTAGTGGCGTCTTACGTTTTTTTTTTTTAATATATATAATTGCTCTTACTTATATAAAAAAAAAAATGTAAGGTTGCAATTAAGGTTCAATGACATAACATTTGACAACAATGAAGCTGTATTCCTTGGTACTTGACTTTGGGTACAGAATCTATGTTTTCTAGCTTCATACATGCAATATCCTTTATCATTAGACCCTACTGATGTTTTTTTTAATTAAGTAATAGTATTGTGTTGTATAAATAAAGCGCATATGGACACAATTCTAGTACACATGAAGTATACAAGAGAATCCTTAATTTAATGAAAAAAAATGACAAAAAGTCAAAAAAATTTGCAAACTTAGCAACAAGTAGACTGATGTGCAGCCATCTAAGTATATAACGTGTAAATACAAACTTTCACAACTCAGTTCCCAACATCTCAACATCTTCAAAGTTTCGAACATTTTTCTCCTGCCATAAATACCACCATAAACACAACGAAGCCAACTGTCAAGCTTCCCTAACTGGACCACACCCAATCTGACCCTTTTTATTTAAATTTCAACTCATTTAAGCCTTAACTCCAACTAATTCTTTTCGGCTGCTTGGATCATTGTTACATAATGTTTACATTTTGGCTCTCATTTCTTACTCTCTCTCTCTCTAGGCATTGCAGTTGGGACAAGACTCGTACTCTACTTATGAGCTGAGAAGTCAAAGATGTCAGATGTGTTTGCGCTCTGATTCTGTGCATAAAGTGATGGAGCGATTGGCAAATCCAGGTAAAGCTTATTTTGTTTCTAATTGCCTATGTGAAGCATGTCTTCCTTTGTTTAATACAGGATTTTGAGTTGTGTCTATAAGGTTCCATGGTATGGCAATTTGTAGTTTCTACTGTTTTACTTGCAAAGTTGCAAGACAAAATAGAATTATTATTGATTGGCATTCAGCACTTGTTGAAAACTATGGCACATATTGTTCAATTTTACTTTTTAGGGTGCGCAAAAGATAAGTAGGAAAGATTGTTCTTGCCTTTCTTATTTTTGCATATCCTTCTTCTGGATAGCACTTACGTTGTTTAATTGCATTTGCTTTCCAATGTTGTCCGCTGTTTTAGGGTTACGTGAAAGAGAAAGAGGAGGCACGTAATTGTATTCTGTAGCCTACCTCACACATATTATTATGTAGGCTTTGAAAAGTATTAAAATGATCACAATATCCTTAAACCCTAATACATTATTCTAACATGGTCCCCCTCAAGCTGGAGCATATATATTATATAAACCCAGCTTGTTACAAATAAACTTTTAACTGGTTTCAACATAAAGCTTTTGTAAATACATCAGCTAATTGGTCTCCAGACTTCACGAATGCTGTAGATATACTTCCATCAAGTATCTTGTCTCTAACGAAATGACAATCAACTTCAATATGCTTAGTTCTTTCATGAAAAACTGGGTTAGATGCAATATGTAAAGGAGCCTGATTATCACAAAATAACGGAATAAGAGTAGGAGCTGAGAACCCAATCTTTTGAAGAAAATATTGTAACCAGGTCAACTCAATAGCAGTATGAGCTATTGTCCTATACTCTGCTGCAGCACTAGATCGTGCCACTACTGTTTGTTTCTTACTCTTCCAAGTGACAAGATTACCGCTGAAGAATGTGCAATAACCTGTAGTAGACCGTCTATCTGAAGGAGAACCTGCCCAATCTGCAACAATAAAACCTTCGACTCTAAGATGTCCATTTGGTTTATATAGTATTCCTAGACTAGGGGTTTTCTTCAAATACCGAAGAATGCAAGTAACAGCTTCTCAATGTGAAACCCAAGGAGCCCCCAAGAACTGACTAACAACACTAACTGCATATGAGATATCTGGCCTGGTAATAATAAGATAGTTCAACTTTCCAACTAGACGGCGGTACTTGCCAGGATTTTCAAATAATTCACTTTCATCCTTCAATAATTTCTTATTTGAGTCCATCGGAACATCAACTAGTCGAGAACCCAAGAGACTTGTCTCTTCTAATAAATCAAGTGCATACTTTCTTTGTGATAAGTTGATACCTGTTCGAGATTTAGCAATTTCAATACCTAGGAAATATTGAAGTTTGCCCAAATCCTTTGTATGAAACTGTTGCTGTATAAACTGTTTTAAACGAGCAATGCCTCCGAAATCATCTATAGTAATAATGATATTATCTACATATACCACAAGAAAAATATAGCTTGCACTAGTGTGTAAATGAAATATTGAATGATCCGTCTGATATCTCTGAAGACCAGACTTCAATACTGCTTTAGAGAATTTTTCAAACCATGTCCTCGGTGATTGCTTGAGACTATATAGTGCCTTTTTTCAACTTACAGACACGGCCCTGAGACTTCCCCTGAGCAACAAACCTAGGTGGTTGCTCCATATGAACCTCCTCATGCAAATCCCCATGTAAAAAGACATTTTTGACATCCAATTAAAACAAGAGCCAATCCAGATTAGCAGCCAAAGAAATAAGAATACGAACAGTAGAAATTTTGGTAACGGGAGAGAGTTTCATCATAATCAATACCATACGTTTTTGTATAGCCCTTAGCAACCAACCGAGCTTTCAATCATTCAACAGAACCATCAGGATAAAACTTAACTGTGAAGACCCATTTGCAACCAACAGTCTTCTTATAAGGTGGTAAAGGAACAAGCTCCCATGTCCCATTTTGATGCAAGGCCCTCATTTCCAATTCCATAGCTTGCCTCCAATCGGAGTGAGATAAAGCATCATGCACCGTCTTTGGAATGAAAATACTAGAGAGGTGAGAAATAAAATAAGATAATGAAGGAGATAAAGACCTAGGGGATACAAACTGACTGATAGGATGTTGAGTAGGGCAAGAACATGTACCTTTTTGTAGGGCAATGGGCAAGGAGTTTGATGTAGGTGGAAACATTGGATTTGGAGACAGTGAGGATGATGGTGGAGGAGTAGGAGTTGATGGGCGCGATCAACGCGTATAAACCTGGAGGGGGGCAGGCGAGCGTGGTGGCAACAAGACTGGAGGAGCAGAGACAGGCTCAGAGGGAAATGGAACAGGCAGTGGAATAGACGCGACATCAGGTGCTAGAGAAGAGTCACCCAAAGTAGTAGCAGGAAAATAAGGGAGAGACTCAACAAATGTGACATCGGCGTTAGTGAAGTAGCGTCGACGAACAGGACTATAACAAGGACATCCTTTTTGAGTGGTGGAATATCCAAGAAAGACACATTTAGTAGCACAATGGTCAAGTTTATCAAAATCGGGACCTAAATTATGGACATAGTAAACACACTCAAAGACCTTAAGTGGCAAGGAGAATGGGGAGGAAGAAGGATATAAAAGAGAATGAGGAGAGACACCATCTAAGACCGAGGAGGGCATCCTATTAATGAGATAACAAGCAATGAGAGCAGTGTCACTCCAAAATTGTTTGGGGACATGCATATGAGATGAGACAACGTGTAACATCCAATAAATGATGATTCTTGCGTTCGGCCACACCATTTTGTTGTGGAGTGTAAGCACAAGAGGTTTGATGGATAATGCCTTTATCAGACAAATAAGAGGTAAAAGAACGAGATGTATATTCTTTGGCATTATCCAAGCGCAAGAGACGGATTTTTTTAGCAAATTGAGTTTTAACCATATTGTAGAAAATTTGAAAAATAGAGTATAGCTCAGTATGATTTTTCATTAAAAATAACCATGTCATATGGGACAAATCATCCATAAAAGTCACAAAATAATGGAATTTATTGGATGCGATATTAATGGGACCCCATACATCATAATGAACTAACTCAAAAGGACTCGAAACCCTACGGACAACTCTGGACGGAAAGGAGACGGTGATGCTTACTAAGTTGACAAGCTTCACAAGACACAGACAACTCAAGACAAAGACTCGGGACTTGATGCTTCAAAGTAAGAAGAGAAGGATGACCAAGACGACAATGCCATTGAAGAGCGGAGGCCAACGACTGCAAAGCGTGAGAGACAGGTGTAAGTGTGAGGTCCAGATAATATAATCCATCAACTTCATGCCCCATACCAATCATTCTCCTTGTCTTGAGATCTTGAAAAATGCACAAAGATGGGTAAAAACTAACTGAACAATTAAGGGCTTTGGTAATTTTACTAATGGACAACAAATTAAACGAAAAACTAGGAACATGGAGAACATACAATAACTCAATATCAGGACTCAAATGTGTAGTGCCCGAGCTAGCCACTTGGGAGAGGGAACATTCCGAGGTGTATCAACAGAATGATAATCAGAAAGGGAAGTAGACGAACCAGTCATTTGTTCATTTGCGCCAGAATTGATAACCCATGGGTTGCTAGTTGAGGATAAAAGACAGTGAAATGCAGTACCTGACTAAGCAAGAGTAGCAGTGGAAGAGGAAGAAGCTCGCTTATGGGCTAAGAATTGAGCATACTCATCTTTCGGAATAGAGATCACATCATACTCCAAATTGAGGTTTGATTGAGCAGGTGGTCCAGAGGTGGTTGGAGAGTCTGCGTGAGAAGCAACTTGATTGGCAAACCCAGAGAGTGTGCCATGTAAATTCCAACAATACTCCACAGAATGATTGCTTTGGCCACAATGAGTGCATTTGCGAGACCCACGACCGCCAATGCGACCACTGCCTCGAGAATCATGTCCACCGCGAAAACCACGACCACCTCGACTAACACGTCCTCCACTTGAACTACCAGAACCACCACGTGTAGCAATAAAAGCAACGCGATCACCATCACGTTTAGATTTCAACGCAGGGCCATGATTAGAGAAAGTAGTGCGCTGAATTCGAGAAAAAACCTCAAGAAGAGATGGAAGATCTGAACCACCCAAGATCTGTGTATGAACTGACTCATACTCAAGTTTCAAGCCGAGAAGGAACCGAGTCACATCGACATCTTGACGTGACTTGTCCATTTTCTTGAGATCAGTAGAGAGCGGTTGATACATGTCTCGTTCCTTATAGATGGCCACAACCTGATTGTAGTACTTGTCGACAGTCTGAGCACTTTGTTCAAGCCCAAAGTATTATGTGCACACGTCATAAATGCGAGTAATATTCCCAGAACCAGAGTACATATGACTGAGATGATCTCGAATATTCTTGGCAGTAGGAAGATAGATACACGAGGATCCAATGTGAGGCTCAACACTATTCAACATAAGAGATAATCTGATTGTCTTTCTGGTCCCAAAGGCTGGATGAAGTAGAGTCGTACGGTTTGCCTTATTGCAAATGAGTATATAGACCCTTCCCTCTCAAGAATTCCTCGACAGATCGTGCCCAATAGACATAGTTTTTACCATTTAATTTTATAGATGTCATAGGTGGATTGCCCATAGAAGCTGAAGTAGTTAAATCTGATTTAGTAGTAGTCATACTGTGTCGAATCTACCACAAAGTGGATCAATAAAACCAACGAGGCCCAAAGACACAACAACACAACCAATAAAGTGTGTAAAATGGACAAAAAACAACACAACTAAACCTGGATCGAGTGAAAGCGAACTGAACCTGCCGAAAACAAGCTGAATGGGACCTGAACCAGTTTGAAACGAACTGAACCGAGCCTGAAGAAGACTGAACCGGGTCTGAACACACCTGAACCGGGTCTGAACATGCCTAAACCGAGTCTGAACATGCCTGAACAGGGTCTGAACACGCTGAACCGAGACTAAATGGGGATGGAGCGGGTCTGAACTTGACTGAACCAGTCTTGATGTGGGATGAACCGGGTCTAAAGCACTGCGGGTCGGGTTGACCCGAAATATTGAAGAGCAATACCAACTGGACTGACCCGTGTGGATTTGGGTCGACCCGGCTTGAAAGAGAGGACTCGAACCCATACAGCGGTCTTCTTCTCCGAAAGTCACCGGAACCTTGCCGGTGAGACTTAGACTGTGCCAGCGACCACAACGGCAGCAACGACAAATATTTCCGGTGATGACTCCAACGCAATCTCCATTGGAACCCCCTCACCGACCACCACTAACTGTTTCTCCGACCACTGGCGACGGCACCAACCACCACAAACAACGCTGGCGACACCAACCAACCACCCTAAAGCATTTATTGGAACTCAGGGAAGACAAAACAGAGATCCACGATCGTGGTTTTGCCTACTACACCGAACCCACCATTGACGGAGCAAACCATGGCGACAACGGTGATATGTGATCTTGATGCCATTGTTTGCCTAGCATGGGCATTAAGCCCAGAGCCTTAGTCTCCTTCGATAATCAACACAAGCAGGGTCTTCAAGGTGGATTTGTTCTATCGTGAACGACGACCAAAAAAAAAAAGAGAACGGAAAAGGGGAGGGAAGGTTGTATGGTATCAAAAACACCAGGATTAAACTTTAGGCTTTGATATCATGTTTTAGGGTTACGTAAAAGAGAAAGAGGAGGCATGTAATTGTATTCCGTAGCCTACCTCACACATATTATTATATAGGCTTTGAAAAGTATTAAAATAACCACAATACCCTCAAACCCTAACACATTATTCTAACATCCACAAAACAAATGGATACAGTTATTCTGATTTCCATTTCCTCTGTAAGTTTGTGAGAGATGAATTCCCCGACTTATTGCTCAACCTTCTGAGAAACTTTCCTTGTTTTTGAGTTGCATAATATATTTTGAAGTCAATAGTCACTGTTTGTCATTTGTGGGATTACTTGGCATGCTAACGAACAGTCACATCATATAGAATCTGAACTTTGCATAAATTCTATTTTAATGTGGAGTTTGCTGGGTATGCAACTTTAGACATGATCAGGAGTTTGTTCTTTATTAGTGTATCATGGCTGGCACTTAGAGTATTAGCAGCAATTTTTTTAAAACTTTTCTTTAATGTAGGGAACAAAATTATTTTTTAGTTCCTTATTTAAATGCACTCTACAGCAGCTTTCCTTCATCTTTCTCTATATGAATTAAATACTATTTAAATTAAAGGTTAGAAGAAAGAGAGAGGAAAGATAAATTATTTAAAAGTTTTAAACAAATGGTAGAGAAAAGAGAGAGGAGAGGGAAAGTTTTTATATTAAAATGATGCTAAGAGAACTAGTTTTTGTTCCCTAGATGAAGGGAACCAAAAGTGGTTCCCTTGGTGTTTTCATAGTTTAGGGAACACTTAGGGAAGATGCTGCAAAAATTTTTTTGTGTTTTTTTAACAATTTTCTCTACACTAAAGAAAGAGAATAGAATTTAAGAGAAGCTGCTATTAATGCTCTTAATTGTGTTAATACGCGAGCGGCTACCCCTTGAAATTTCTAAGTGAAATTAACTGCCCTATTAAATGTTGGGTTTCAGGTGTCAGACGGCTTGTCATTGTGGAGGCTGGCAGCAAGCGAGTGGAAGGCATTGTTTCTCTCAGCGACATTTTCAAGTTCTTGCTTGGCTAATAATAATATTGAAAAGCAATGACTGAAGATATAACGCGGAGGGGTTAGTGCGGTCTTTTAGACTTCCGGATGTTTGTGGGCACCATCACCTACCTGCTCAGCCGTTCCGTAGAGACTCCATTAGTTTACACGATGACTGGATCTCGTTTCACTGAAATATAAAAAATTCGATTGGCAATTGGATTGGCCTCTTGCTTCAACGCCTGCTTTTTTAGGATTTTAGGCTAAAGAAAGAGGCTGTGGATTGGGAGGATTTGATTCTCTCCCAAATTTGTTCATCTTTCCCCCCTGTTCATATTATTTATCACCTACTTTTTTAGATACATATTTAATGGGGAGGAGCATGGCGCTTGTAATATTCCTATGCTGCAAGCAAATGAAGTAAGAAAAGTGTGAAAGAGACAGGGAGGATGGATATTGAATGATTAAAGTTATTGTGTTAAGCTTCTTTAACCTGTCAATTGTCATTGCTATCTTTATCAATTTAAAATGGGAAAAGTTCACATACTCCCCTCAAACTATTACCTAATTGATAATGTTCTCCTCAAACTTTCAATTGTGACAATGTCTTTCTCAAACTACTAAACAAATGATAATGTCATCCCTAAAGATGAAAATATCCTTAATAAAATGAAATAAAATAATTCTTAAAAAAAAACTAAAACTAAAAATTTTTTAAAAATTATTATTATATTTTGAAAAAAAAACACTATAATTCAATAAGGGCTAAAGAAGACTAAAGCTAAAAATAAAAAATAAAAAACAAAAATTTATTTTTTTTTTTTTTAAAAAAAAACACTACAAATCAATTGGACAAATTCAAGAAAAAAAAAATTATAAACATTTTTTCGTTAAAATAATTATAATTAAAAAAATATATATATATATTATTATTTTCGAATTCATAATGATTAGAAAAACTAAAATTAAAAAAAAAATAACAAATTTTTTTTATATATAATTAAAAAAAAAACCTCCTAACCTAATTGGCCAAATTCAAAATTTTAAAAAAATTATAAAGATTTCGTTTAATTTTTTATTTTTTTTCAAAAATAAAATTAAAAAATAGTATTTGGTCTTATTAAAATTTGTAGGGTCATTTTTGTCTTTTTGTTATCTTTGGGGGGATATTGTTATTTGTTGGTAGTTTAAGGGAGACATTGTCACAATTAAAAATTTGGAGAAGACTGTCAATTGAGTGGTAATTTGAAGGGTATGTAGACTTTTCCCATTTAAAATCTTATGGTCTGAATCTCGTCTTTTTTGAGAAAATGAGAAGTTTATCTATCTATATATCATACATAGCAGCACTAATCTGCATGTGCCCGAAAACAGGAAACTCAAAAGGCAGGCCTGAATCATGCTTAGAAAGCAAATACCGTCAGATCCAAAGCTTCTTAATATGCCAAGTTATTGAAGTAACTTTAATGTCCTCAAATAATGGTGTAGAAAGTGAAAAGACAGACTCCTTGGATTTTTGTTGAAAGCTTTACTGGCCCAATCCAACGATGGCTTCTATGACCTACCACTACCACAGCACTGATTTGTTTCACTATGAATGTGGCTTCTTTTTTAAAATTAAGCAATTAAGCACCGTGATAACGAGCATCCACATTGGAGAATAGAGATCCTTTAAACAACCCTCTATTTTCTTCTAAGGAAAATGTTTGGTTTCCAACTCAAGCATCTACCTCCATCCAACTTAAAAAATAAAAAAAAAAAAAAAAAAAATTACAAAGCAAGTTGGATGGAGTTGGATGCTTGGATAGGACACCAAGCATTGCCCTTCTTCAAATTTTGAAGAGCTAAGCCTTAAAACTACCCTCCCTCTAATTTTTCCTTATCCATCCTTCATTTTAAAGGAAATGCTAATCCTTTACATTTTATTTTATTCATTTCTCTCTTTTAGGTTGATGAAAGAAAAACTCTTCTTAGTCCCCTCTCTCTATTCTAATTTAATAAAAAAAGAAATAAAATAAAAAGAAATGAGTCATTTTCCAAAATAAAGAATGGGATGTAAAGTGTTTCTCAAAAGTGATTATTTAAAATAGAAAAAAAAGTGGGTTATTCTTTAAATTTTGAAGAAGAATTTAAAGAAACCAATGTGGATGCTCTAAGATCCCACTTTACATTATGAGGTCAAATAATGTCTAATCATCAAACTCCAACAATGTTATGTTGGGTAAGCAGTGTAATAACATTAATTAGCTCATGAAAAGAGACTTGTGAGTGAGACCAAATCCAATTTCCTAGTGAGAATACGACATCGTTTTGATTTTATTTCTTCTACGCCCCCCCCCCCCCCCCTTTTTTGAATTTGGACACGATCTTTAAAACGACGCCGTTGCCCGTATCGCTCTCCCCTTAAGTTTAAAACGTACGGAAGATCCATCAAACAAAGAGAGAGAGAGAGAAAGAGGAGAAGGTTTGGCAGCGGAGGGCGAGAGAGATGGAAGAACTGAGCGAAGAGGAAAGGAGAGCTCTTCGAGGCAGCAAATTCGCACCCCTCCCTTCCCTACCACCCCTCCCTCCTCGTTCCCAACCAAGGCAGGTTCACTCTTCAAAATTACCATTTCACCCCTCTTCCTCATCCTCTCTTCCTCTTGTTTTAGGGTTTTCAAATTTTTTTTTTTTTTTTTTTTTTTTTTTTTTTTTTTTTTTTTTTTGTGTGTTGATTGTATTTTTGGTTATAGATTGGCACACCCAGGAGGACCGTTGAGGACGAACAAGGCAGCGGCACTGGCGAAATTTCTAGAAAGAAAGCTAAAGGAGCCCAGCGGATTGGCCTCCATCAACCCGGATCTTCTCGAACTCGCCGTCCAAAATGCCAAACAAACAGTCCTTTCCGGTAACTATTTTTTTAGTACATATACATTTTGTATCTTTATTGTTTTCCCAGGTCATGAAATCTTTCGGCAGTTCAATGAATATTCTTTTTTATGGAAATTACACTTCGCTTCTCAAACCACACAATTTGCAATGTCCCAATGTCCCATAAAATTTATACGCCCATCAAATTATAAAAATACAGCTATAGCTTTTTTTAACAAAATTTAGAAAGAAAAAAACTCTCTCCCACGGCCAGCTCAATGCAAAATGTTTGGTTAAGATATGGCAGATTCCACCAAATATACAAATGGAACCTAAACATACATGCCCTCCAATTATATCTTCCAAATCGACGACACTAACAATCCATCCCTCTCCTCCAAAGGCAGATTTTAGTAAATAACCAAATCTAACACTTGGACTAAGGGTCTAGTTAATTAGTAATTTTTCTTACATCTTTCTCTCTTGGGCTAGTCCTGATATCATACACGCCTCCAAAATAAAGAGCCTTGAATGCTAGAACACCTATACCAAACAAAATTAAGGTTACGTTTTGGTACGCGGAATGATTATTCCGGTAAAAAAATGAATAGCTTTCATTGAAAATGAAAAGCGGTCGAATAAAATAGTTATTTTCATTGCTCATGAGAGAATACATATTCTTTAAATTGAAGAATAGTTAGTCCTCTTAAAGTGTTAGAGTCTTATCATATACTTTAACAGCAAGGCTATTCTATTCAATCTTCTTCCATTCCTAGTAAAAGCTGTTCATTTTTTCTAATGAAATAGTTATTCTGCGTATCAAACGTACCCTAAGTGAATACCCAAATTGTAGTCAATTTATTTCTATCTTTCCATACATAACATAAGAATGAAAAAGATTCTTCAAGAGTCTCGGGTTGCATGGGTTTGCCGCAACCCACGCTTGTGGTTTTTTTTTTTTTTTCTTTTTTTTAATATTGAAGGGTATTTTTGTTTTCTTGGGTCATACAAAATGTTCATTATATCCCTTCCGTTAAGATTTAATGGAAAATCGTAGCGAATGTGGACATTGCAAGCGCTTTGATAGTTAAGTGGGGTACATTGTAAAATTGAACATTTGGGAAACATTATAAATGAGGTGGTAATTTGAGGGGTTTAGTGTAGTTTTTTTTTTTTTCCTCTTCTAGTTTGCTTATGTATGTGTATTTGATTTATCTCTCAAGTCTTCAAATAAATGTATAATGAGGCCTAATCTTATATTTTCTATCAGGTGGTACTTCGAAGTCAGGAAGCACCATTCAACATGTAGACTCCTTTGGCGACTCTGAGGTGCTTTCACCTTTCAGTTCTTGTTATTGTTATATTCTTTTAGGATAAAAGAATTCTTAAAATCATAATTAATTAGTTTTAATAAATGGTTCAGACTTTGCTGTCTCATCTATCAACCATCTTCCTTCATGTTTTTCTAAAAAAAAAATTACACTACAAAGATGGTTCATAGATAGATGGTTTGGAGAATATAGCCAAGCATATCTCTTAAAATTAATGGTTAGGGCAATCCCTGAGTGTCTATTGAGATAACTTTATTTCTTACTTGATAGATGGGTAAAAGTTTTTGGCAGGATTCTTCTGACGAAAGAAATGTGGATAGTTCTGAGTTGAAGAAATTGAAGAAGAAGAAGAAGAAGAATAAGAAGAAGAAAGAGAAGCAGAAAAATAAAAAACGAAAGGTTATTTTGCTGTTGAAGTTTTGTTGGTTGTTTGCATTTTTGTTTTTCCTGTTGCCTAGTAAGAATTTTGTTCTACTGCAGATGGCGGAAGAACCTGGGTGTTCTATGGTCAAGAAGCCCAAACGAAAGTCCAAACTTTGATTGGAATAAAATTATGAGAAATGGGTTGTACCTGAAAAGTCAATTAGAGGCTTTTATAACCGGGGTTCACCGGGGGAGTGGAGGCCAGGGTGTGTTTGCTTGCGTGAACCGGTCACTTTTCCACTGATTTTTGGAGGACTTTTTAAGTGCAACTGACCTTAAGACAAGCCAATATGCTTTTTTGTTACATATTGCTTGTATTCGCAAGGAGTTCCTGCTTGGTAGACATGGGAATTATTTTGTACTAGGCAACTGCTTTTGTTCCTGTGTAGGGCTGTAGATGGCGTAGTCTGTGCGCCAATTTGCTCGGGATCAGCTTGTATAAGCTCAACTCGAGCTTGGTTAATTTAATATTTGAGCCGTTCATGAATACAAAGTTTAGACTTGATTCGTTAGTTCATTCATATATCCTTCTACGTATATATACACATATATTAATATATATTAAGACAACTCAAATCGATTGAAGAAAACATATTAAATGGCATAAGCAATCTCACAATGAAAAAGTATTAACTATTAATTATAATTCATTTGTGTTGTCTTGGATTATGCCTAGACGAGTAATCAATTTGTATACTTGTTGGCGGATTGTCGGCAGCATTCAAAATGTTACTATCTAGAATATGGTACCTTCGTGCTTTTTTGTGGTGTCTATGAAGAGAAGTGAATGATATAAGCTTAGAGGACTTTGGATGAGATTAAATTTTTATTTTTTAACTCCCCGTATTTTTGAAAAGCTGCTTTTGTTTCTCATTTAGTAATTATTTATGGTTTTCTTATTCTTTTTGTTTCTACTAGTTATGTAACTTTTCTTGTATACTTCCTCCGTATCTATGGCCACCTTACGCTTTAATGATATTTAGATTAGTATGCCTCATCTTTTGCCATTAGATTGTTTTTCTCTAAATCTTGGAAAAGGATCCTCTCCAGTCCATCCCAACTGGAAGTGAGCCGGTTCACGGTGACGATCGCTTTTAAGCCATTTATGGTTATAAAAGGGCCACATCATTTAAAATAAAACTAAAAAACGTTACGTTAACGGTTGTCAGATGATAAAGCTTAATAAAAAATAAAAAATAAAAAAAGAAACCCAAATTCCCTACAACATTGACTTCTTCCCCCTCCTCTCCCATGCGAAGGGTAAATCTCTAGTGGCGTCTCAGTGGAATGCCTGCCTTCGACCGTCGAAAATGTAAGTGTAGGGGGTCAAGTCCAGATTTCTAACATGGCTAGTACTACGACCTGAGCAAAGCAAGCTTGGAGGAGGGGGAAGAGCGCTGTATGTTTTGGGTTTTGGTAGTGATTTTCTGCTATGGGCTTTTTAGTGGCACCTATACGGGTGTCTGTGTTTCTACAAGACCGAATGTTGTTAAAATTTGGCATACTTTTTTGCAAGCTACAGTTGAAGATTTTTGGCACTGGCATTTATACTGCTGTGTTTGTTGTGAGAATTTTGGTGTGGGTATTTACTAGGTTTCTTTGTATTTGTGTCTCATCTCTATCTTCATTTCCCTCATTTCTCATCTCTGCCAGATGGGTATTTATTGTTCAAAAAGAAATTGTGGGTTTAATTATTTTTGGGTCTTTTGATGCTATGGCCGAATGGGTGGAAGAGGAAAGTTTTGGGAGCTTTCTCTGTATTCGGTTGAGGGAAAGGGAAGGGAGTAAGCATGCTTTTCGTGCAGATTTTTCATGCTTCCCATCGCTCTTCAAGAACAGTTTCAAATTTGGCAGTTGGCACCTATACTGCTGTGTTTGCTGCGAGAATTTTGGTGTGGGTATTTACTGGGTTTCTTTGTATAGTTTTGTTGTGGTTTAATCGAGTTTGTTGGGCTTTCTCACAAGATTGGAATTAGTTTGATTTTTGTTGTTGGTATAAGCCCAACAAGAATTCAATGAAGAAACCAAACAAAATAAATTCTAGTGGTGCTTGCAGAATTAGTGAGATGCAGTGTCGGTGAGAAAGTTGAAGCGGGGGCATTTGGCGGTGGCGAGCAAGGTGGGGCTGTTAGCTGGTGGTGCTTGGCAGTGGCGAACAATCTGAGGCAACTCGCCTGGGATGGAAGAGGAGGAATTGGATTTGATTTGGGAGATTTAACATTTGACGTTTCAACATTTTCTTTTCTGGAATGCTGTTAACTTTATTTTTTATTATACAGCCAATCATAGCCTTAGATTTTTAAAAGCGATCCTAGTCGTGAACCGGCTCACATCCAGTTGGGATGGACTGTAGAGGATCCAGATCCCTAAATCTCACCCCTTGAAACCTTATGAGTTGCTCATTTAATGCCCAACCACCCCATCACGCACCCCTCCCCCCATTACAACCCTCCTTTTTTACTTCAACCCGTTTGTTTCGACGTAAAATGATTTTCATCGGAAAATGGTTTTAGGGAAATTGATTTTCAGAAAAATGATTTTCGCCGAAAATATTTTTCGGTGTTTGGCGCGCACGGAAAATCGCAAATATTTTTTTTATATTTTCAATCAATCATATTAAAAAAAAAAAAAATTATTTTTTTGCACAATTTAAAAAACTTAATATAAATTGTCCCGAAAATGTCCCGGGCGGGTCCGAAAATGTCCGGGTGGGTCCCGTAAATGTCCCGGGCGGTTCTGAAAATGTCCCAAGGAGGTCTCGAAAATGTCCGGGCAGGACCTAAAAATGTCTCGAGCGGGTCCTAAAAATGTCCCAGGCAGGTCCCGGGGAGGTCTCGAAAATGTCCCAGGCGAGTCCCGTGGAGGTTCTCGAAAATGTCCCGGCTGGTCCCGGGCAGGTCCCGAAAATGTCTCAGGCGGATCCCAGACAGGTCCCGAAAATGTCCCGGGCGGTCCCGAAAATGTCCTGGGGAGGTCCTGAAAATGTCCCGAGCGAGTCCCTGGGAGGTCTCGAAAATGTCCCGGGGAGGTTCCGAAAATGTCTTGGGCATGTCCCGAAATGTCCGGGCAGGGTCCCAAAAAATGTCTCGGGCAGGTCTCGAAATGGAAAATGTCTCGGGCAAGTCCAAAAAATGTCCTGGGCATGTCTCAGGCGGGTCCGGGCAGGTCTCAAAAATGTCTCGGACAGGTCTCGAAAATGTCTCGGGCAGGTCCCAAAAATGTCCCGGCGAATCCCGGGGAGGTCCTGAAAATGTCCCGGGCGGGTCCCGGGCAGCTCCCGAAAATGTCCTCGGGCGGGTCCTGGGGAGGTCCTGAAAATGTTCGAGCGAGTCCTGAGGAGGTCCCGAAAATGTCCCGGGTGGGTCCCAGACAGATCCGAAAATGTCCGGGCAGGTCACAAATGTCCCAGGCGAGTCCCGGGGAGGTCCCGAAAAGACGTCCGGCGGGTCCCGAAAATGTCCCGTGGGGTCCGGGGAGGTCCCAAAAATGTCTCGGGCGAGTCCCGAGGAGGTCCCGAAAATATCCCGGACGGGTTCCTGAGAGGATCCCGAAAATTTCCCGGCAGGTGCCCGAAAAATGTCCCGAGCGGTCCCGAGGAAGTTCTCGAAAATGTCCCGGGGAGTCCTGGGAGGTCCCGAAAATGTCTTGGGCATGTCCCGAAATGTCCAGGCAGGTCCCAAAAATGTCTCGGACAGATCTCAAAAAATGTCTTGGGCAGGTCCCGAAAATGTCCCGGACGAGTCCCGAGAGGTCCTGAAAATGTCGTGGGCGGGTCCTGGGCAGGTCCCGAAAAATGTCTCGGGCGGTCCCGGGGAGGTCCTGAATATGTCCCGAGTGAGTCCTGAGGAGGTCCCGAAAATGTAACGGGCCGGTCCGGGCAGATCTCGAAAATGTCCCGGGCAGGTCCCGAAAATGTCCCGGGCGAGTCCCGGGGAGGTCCCGAAAATGTCCCGTGCGGGTCCCGAAAATGTCCCGAGAGAGTCCCAGGGAGGTTCCAAAAATGTCCCGAGCGAGTTCCGAGTAGGTCCCGAAAATGTCCCAGACGGGTCCTGAAGAGGTCCCGAAATTGTCCCGGGCGGGTCCCAAGGAGGTCCCGAAAATGTCCCGGGCGAGTCCCGGGGAAGTCCCGAAAAAGTCCCGGGCAGGTCCTGAAAATATCTGGGCGGGTCACGAAAATGCCCTGGGCGAGTCCCAAAAATGTCCCGGGCAAGTCCCAAAAATGTCTCGGGCGGGTCTTAAAAATTTCTCAGGTTGGTTCTGACCAGGTTCCAGCGGGGTCTGGTGGTGTTTTAGCTGTAGTCTACCAATTTAATGTCACGCTTAAACTCGGAAAATGGTTTACGGTTTTAAAAAGGGGAAACCATTTTACGGAAATTAAAGAAGATTTTTCGGTCAAACTGAAAATGATTTCCGTTGACTATTATTTTACGCCTCACCAAACACCAGAAATTACGGAAAATAATTTCTGGAAATCATTTTACGTCAAAACAAAACGGGCCCCAGTCTTAAACCTTGAATCCAACCCGACCATCTCTTTAAGAGTACTCGCCCTCTGCCTCAGAATCCCTATTCTCCCCATTTCACCAAAATCCATAATTCCTCTCTCTCCTCTTTGAGCCCAACTAAAACCAAATTTTCATGCTGGTGTAGAGTGCAACGTGTGAGCACATACAGACTCTCTTTCTCTAAAGTAAAACCCTCTCATCTACCCCACTCTCCCCATGCAAGTTCTCCACGGTGCTTGCTTTGTTCCTTTCATCTTCACCTGCTAGCCTCTCTAAAACACACACAAAGCCACTCTCATTCTTTGAGAGAACAAAATGGCACTGCTTCCCATTCTCTTCATCAAATCCCTGTCACTCTTTCTCACTGTATTACAGTCCCAGCTCAGTCTGGACTACTACCACGAGTCCTGCCCAAGATTCAACCAAATCATGTAAATCACCATCACCAGCAAGCAGATCACCAGCCCCACCACCATTGCTGCCGTGCTCCACCTCGTCTTTCTCTACTGCCTCGTCAATGACTGTGATGCCTCCATTCGTATTTCACCCAGTGGTGAGATTGGAGCTTGGTTTCTCTTATAATTGCTTTTTCCCTTATTCTTTTCACTTCTAAAGAATGGTACCTGAGTTTTTGTTCAATAAGAATTATTTCTCTTTCATTAAATAAATTTGGCATTTTTATCATTTAAATTTTATTTTATTTTTTTAACTCAAGAAATATTAAAAAAAAAAAAATACCCGATCGGCTCCGATCGAGTACTCGATAAAAGCTTGGCTAAAAACCCTAATCGAGTTCAAGCTCAACCTCGGCTAGGGGTTTTGTGAGTCAACTTTGAACATGTGTACTTTGAGTCGAACCCAAAAATTCAATAATTCAATTATATCCCAATTCTTGTGTAAGCCTATTCATATTCTTTTTTCTTCTTATTTTTTCATTTTTTTTTTCTTTGACTGAGGCAAGATGGTGATCTATTGGGAATCCAAAATTGTAGGGCTTTTGATTTGTCTGTTTTAATTATCTTTTCATATTTTTCTTCTAGAATTATAGCAAAAGTTACTTCATTTGCTGTACTTTTGCGTGCAATTCAAATGATTTATTTGCATTATTTTATTTATTTATAGTTGATTGAGTTCGAAAGATTAAAAAATTTGAACACTAGCTCACAAATTTTTTATTTTTCTTGATGTACCGGGCTGTTTTTCCTTTTTGCCACCATGGTTCATTTTGTTTACATGCCTGTTTATAACCAACGATGATTTTACCCATTTTATACATTCAAATTTATCGACTGTTAGGGACGTTTCTTTTTCTTTTTCTTTTTTATTTATTTTTTATTTTAATAAATCATTATTCATCAAAACAATTCATTGGCTGTTAGAGAAAGAAACTATTTTTTCTCCACCTCCTAAGCGAGTCTTTCCCCCTCCTGTGAGTACTTAGGGAGGAGGCTTGGAAGGAGGGACGAGGCTTGGGAAGGAGGGATGAGCTGCCTCCTCCCCACTCCCTTTTCCTTGCCGTCCATCTCCGGTCACCTCTTTTTTACTTTTCTGTTTTCTTTATTATATAACCTACATTTATCACCACCCCCTCACCGCTTCTGCCACACTCTTTCAGTCCTCCGCTCCTGTTGGCCATTTCTTTGCCTCTCCTTCCTTTTTCCTTCGCGCATGCACCCTTTACGTTGCCCATGGGTTGTAGCCCATCACCTTTGCCCACACACTCCTCCAGTCCTCCACTCTCGTCGGCCCTTTCTTTGCCCTCTCCCCCATTTTTCCTTTGCGCATGCACCCTTTAAATTGCCCATGGGTAGTAGATCTACGCTTTCAAGCCCATATTTGTTCTTCTTCATCAACTTTCTCTATCCACGCACCTCATTTCACATTCCCTAGCCTCCTTTTTGCCTCCCGCACCCTTCTCCCACACGCGTGTCCAACGTGATGCCTCTTCCATGTGTGGGTCCCATGCACCTCCTTATCGCGTCTTCCATCTGAACAGTAGATCTAAGGCTCTTTTGTTGATTTCTCTCTTCTCCTCTCCTCCAAGCCTCTCCATGACCCCGATATATCTCCCATGCACCAACCGCCTGACACCTTTTTCACCAATGAACATCGCGGTAAAGTTACTTAACAACGACTCTAGTTCTATCGATTTAACCAAGATACTTTACAGCTACCGCATGCGTCCCTCTAAGCAACCAATCATTTGGACTTCTTAATAAAAATCACCATTTTCTGTGACCCTTTCCTTGATCAATGGGTCGACAAATTATTATACTCGGATTATTATTTTTTTGACAAATTTTTTTTGTGTTTTTTTTTTTTAGTTTTTATTTGTTACCGTATTAACTGTAATGGGAAGTTTCTTTTATTAGACTTGATTATTGACCGTAACGGGGAGTTTATTGAAATCCCCCATCTCTTCTTTGTGTATTTTGCTTCTTTTTAGTTTAATGAAATTTTATTTTGTCCATAAATAATTAAAAAAGTCCATTGGCAGTCGATGTCAGTGATACGTTAGTGATTCCACGAGTTAGTTAAAAATGAGTGCA
This sequence comes from Betula pendula, assembly GCA_900184695.1. Classification (NCBI taxonomy): domain Eukaryota; kingdom Viridiplantae; phylum Streptophyta; class Magnoliopsida; order Fagales; family Betulaceae; genus Betula; species Betula pendula. Next base: position 285,609 of record FXXK01000485.1, read on the forward strand.
CTTGACTTGGTGTTAAATGAAAATACAATAGAATTAGAAAAAAAAAAATGAAAATACAATAGATCAGGAAAAAAAAAACCAAACAAATGAAATTACAAGATGTAGGAATTGCGGTATATTATTGTGAGCGGTCAAAACCCCGGTAAATTGGCTTTTGTTTGAGAACAACTATTATCTTTGAAGGCTTAGCAGTTTGCAAGGTGCCAACACAGCAGATACAACGCTACTTCCAGGACAAATTTGTTGGATTTAATATTAGAAAAATCCTCAAAATTTTGGAGAAAAACTTCTGGTTATCTTACAAGCTGTAACTAAAGTAAAATGTAGACATGAAGCTTAAAGCAGCATTATAAGTAACAGATTACTTGTAATGTGCGAAAGATATCTTATAATGGGTGGAATGTGGGACCAAAATGCGGCAGCTATTAGTAGACACCCATCAATGGTTTCGCATTTTACATATATTCTATATATGTAACCACAGATCAAGATAGGTGAGATTCCCACCTGCGCCTACTTACAGTAATGAATTTAATTTGCGTCCCAATGAATTGTCGGGCATTTTACCTTGTTTTCTGAAAGTGATTGATTGTTTGGCCTGAGATGAAGCTGCCGGTGGACACACTGAGGAGCAAAACACAAAGTATCGCCACTACCCGATTGCGGCAATCATATAATTATAACAATGCTTGGTCCCCCTCCCCCAAATATCACAGCACTCTCTCCCTCACCTCTCTTCCTCAAGCAGACCTGTCAAATCAAATTCTAGATATGGCATATAAGCTTACTCCACCAAGGCAATGATGAACCCGGATTGAAATATATTGCTTCAGTAACGAGTGCTGCACGACATTCCAAAGTTCTCATTTAAGCTCCCAAAAGAATAGGAAGAAATTCGATGAACATCAAAAAAGTAGAAGAAAACAATATGTTATACATAATTCACACGAGATATTTTCATACATGTATTGATTCCTCTTGATGGTGAAGAGAAAAGAGAGGGGGGGCGGGGGCTGGGGCGGGGGTAAGGATGAGACACTGCACATAACGTTCAAAACGTCGGGTGGAAAAGTTCACTCAAGCAGTGCAGATTTTACAGACAAGACAGAAGCAAGAGTATGTACCTATGTAGGTATGAGTGCCAATATCTGATTTCTTATAATTCCCATGCATTTCTGTATCTCTGCGTAAAGTGGAAGATTCTGTGAACAACACGGCTGCAAACTTGTTACAGCAGAATCAAGCACCTGGGCAACATCAGCTGGTGGAAACTGGCGTTCTGTGCACTTCTGCATTTTTGTTTTTAGTGAAGATTATTAGAATCAGAGGTTACAAAGTACCTGATTTTCCATTAAAATAGTGAACTTAACCATGAGGCTAGTAATAATATTGCTAATGTCAAACACAAACCATTACAACCAGAAGACATCAGAAAGGGCAAGGACTTCACTAAGCATATATCTTATAAATTTTTGCATTGCATTGTTTTAACCCTAAATCATTTGACTTTGCAAACCCTTTCGAAATGCATAAGATTTTGTTCGTTTATGATGTAGAATGACTTTGTTACCATTTCTCCCAGTGCTTGGTTAGAGCCTTCTAGAGTTATAATTTGTCGATCCCCCTGGCTTTCATGCCATAATGTTCAAAATCAGAGGAAGTTTCAAGTGCAACTGGTTATACAAAAGAGAGTCATCATCATCTCATATGACTGTCAGGGGGTAGGATCATCCCCAAGACACCACCAGTAAATGACTCTCACCAGACAGTCAGTGAAGGTAAAACTTGATACGATTGTTTTACCAGGTGACACTGATTAAGCTCTAGTAACCAAAGTACAAGCCCCCTCTACCCCATCATAAACGTACCCAAAGATGCCTACCTCCCCCCCCCCATTTGAATTGGTAAATTCAACTCAATCAAAGATGTCTTATCTTTTTTCCATTTTAATACGTAAATCGAACTCACACAGATGTCTTATCTTCTTTCTTTTTTCCATTTTGATAGGTAAATCGAACTCACTCCTCCCCTTATTCATGGGGAATGGAGATCCTATCGGGCCCAAAGAATTGGCATATCCAAAATGCCAATCATCACAAAATGATCATTTGATGCAAAAACTAGAACCAGTGACATAGTAACTAAAGTCCATCAATGATGTCCTCACACAAAAAGCATTATGTTAGGTTTTTAGTGTTGGTAAATTCAGTGTGAAAACATATTTGGTTGTTAGTTTTAGGTCTACGATTAAGTCGGTATAAAAGTTGACCCAAAACATAAGAATTCAAGTTTATGTTTGCTGTCCAGCATAGACTTGGTCAAAGTAAAACAATTATATATTTTGATTCTGACATGAGATGAAGGCAAGCTTAGTGATGTTGGAAAGCTAATTCCAAAGGTTACAACTTTGTATTTTATGAAGATTTTTCAATTCCAATGTTTACTGGGTCAAAACGAGCTGTTAATATAAGTTTGAAAATCTTCACAAAATAGCTCGGTTGGAATCGAGGCTGACCGAACGAGAGTGTTCAGTGCAGTTGATTAGAAGTTCCAGAACAGCTTGGATGGAAGCCATCCGAACGGCTTCAAAATTTCGACTCTTCCTATAGAGTAGGGGATGGCTCTCAGGTTCGTTTTGGGCATGATGTATGGTGTGGAAAAACACCTCTCAAGTCCTTATTCCCATAACTCTATTCTTTAGCTTGGGACAAAGAGGCTTTAGTGTCAAATTATATGGACCATTCCGGCACCTTTGTCCATTGGAACTCAAGTTTTACTAGGGCAGTCCAGGATTGGGATCTTGAGTCCCTAGTGGCATTCCTCGATCTTTTATACTCATCGAAAGCTCTTCTGAGAGATAGATAAAATGCTCGTATGGCTTTCTTCACTTGGGTTGCGGCTTTGGGTAAAATTCTTATGATTGATAACCTTAAGAGGCAGGGTCTTACTCTTGCAAGAAGAGCGAGGAGACCGTAAACCACCTTATCATCCATTGTGATTTTACTAGCGAGATATGACATTTAATTCTCATCTTATTCGAAGTCTTATGGGTCATGCCTAGCAATATCGTTGAGTTACTTCAATGTTGGAAGAAGCAAGGGCGGGGACAATCCAAAGAGGCCATCCGAAAAGTCATCCCTACTTTACTAATGTGGAGCATTTTGTAATGGATATATTAGATTAGTGGGCTTTGTAGTAAATGTGGACTTCAGCCTTATGGTTCAAGTAGGCTTTAGTCTTAGTTGTCAAAGTGTGAGCTCAAGGCCAGCTGTATCTAGGCTAACTATTGACAGCTGTAAGGAGTAATATAAGCTCATGGGTAAGGCTGGGTAGGTTACGAAAAGTATGATCCTTGTACTCTGTTTCTTGGAGCTTTGGCTAAGCTCGAATTAGCCCTAATATCAATACAGGATCTTTTCAATTCTCATATTCATTCCAAAATCAATCATCTCATTATACAATTACAAAATATAAACCCTATATTATTATAATTGGTATCAGAGCAGTTCCGATCCATGGAAGAGGAAACAAAGATTTCAAGAATGTTCTACCACGATAGGAATGCATGGATGCCTCATCATGTAGAAAGAAATGCAAGAATGCAACACCATGAAGACAGAAATGCAAGGACGCCCTATTATGAAGACAGAAACGTAGAGAAGCAACAAAAAGAAAGTCAGTAAAGAATACTAACAGAGGAGGAAGTGGTACTAATAAATCAAATTCGGAAGGACTTCCGGCAAATGCGTGAGGAAATACATGAGCTGCGGGAGGAAAGGCATGAGAACTTCCGCCAGATATTCTGTGAATTGGATAATACAATTGAGACTTGTCAAGAACTTGAATTGTAATAATCTAGGGTTTATATTTTGTAATTGTGTAATGAGATGATTGATTATGGAATGAATATGAGATAATATGAGAATTGAAAAGATTTTGTATTGATATTAGGGCTAATTCGAGCTTAGCCAAAGCTCCAAGAAACAGAGTACAAGGATCATACTTTTTGTAACCTACCCAGCTTTACCCATGGGCTTATATTACTCCTTACAGCTGTTAACAGCTAGCCTAGATACAGCTGGCCTTGAGCCCACACTTTGACAACTAAGACTAAAGCCCACTTGACCGATAAGGCTGAAGCCCGCATTTACTACAAGGCCCACTAATCTAATATATCCATTACATTACCCACCACTTGAAAGCACCTTGTCCACAAGGTGTGGTTTCAAAAGACAAAGCCCATTTTGCAAAGTAGCCTACTCAATAGTATACCCACCAAAATTCATCCCAACAGCCCTACTTAGCTAAGCTAACCCAGCCAATTGGCCATCCAACAAGACTCGGCCCACTAGGACAAACAAAACGCAGCCCACTAGCTCCCTCAACTAATGGCAGGTCTTACTCATAAGTTTCTTAAAACTTCTTGCTAACACTTATTTTTTCATACGCCAGAGCTTTGATTACAATCTTGGAAATGATGAATAAAAAAATTTGTGTCGCAATCAAGGCATTGAAAAATGATCATGGGTGAGGTAAATGAAAAGACAAGCCTCTTGACTCTTGACTTTCCATTGTCTTCCATGTTGAGGACTGAGCACTCCTTAGTGTCAAAAGTGGAGCCCTTAAGCTTCTTTTTACAATCTTGGATAATAACCATGCCTCTTCCTTGAACAATTTTCTTGCACGGTTGCACTAGTTTTGAATTGTTTCATTTCTGCACTTTTGATTGTCATCAATTCTGCAATCATCTCTACACACACGCACCCACCCACACCCCTGCGTGAATCGATTAAGGCGTGAATCATGAGTGAGCTTGGAAGCTTGCATCTAAACTTCCAACGCCATCTATGCCTCAAAACCACAAAATTCTTCAGCAGCTTCAATTGATGGCTCGAGGGAGAGACTGATGCTGACAAACAATTCCTGATTCTAGGATCAAAACTCAATCTTCCACTCCAAAGAAAGAAGATATCATCAGCCAACTTTCTTTCCAACGTTTTATCAAACACTCTGCATGGCAATATAGCTTCTTCTTATTTGAAAGAACTTTCCCGAAACTCCATTTCATGGTTTCTTGATTTTTCAGGTTGTACTCCACCTTCTTAGAAACCAGATCTAGCTTTGTAAATTCCATGGACTTGATTTCTTGAATCGGATCTATAAACTCCTCGTTGAGGACACCATTCTTGCTGAGATCATCAAAGCTTTCTGCCGTTTGAGGGTTGACACCCTCTAATGGGTTAGGTATTTTCTGGATTTACACGTCTTTTGCTTCTTCTTGTTCAAGTTCTTGACAAATCTCAATCATATTATCCAATTCACAGAACATCTGGCGGAAGTTCTCATGCCTTTCCTCACGCATCTGCCGCAAGTCCTCCCGAATTTGATTTATTAGTATCACTTCCTCCTCTGTTAGTATCCTTTGCTGACTTTCTTCTTGTTGCTTCTCTACGTTTATGTCTTCATAATAGGGCGTCCTTGCATTTTTGTCTTCACGGTGTTGCATTTTTGCATTTCTTTCTACATGATGAGGCATCCATGCATTCCTATCTTGGTAGAACATTCTTGAAATCTTTGTTTCCTCTTCCATGGATCGGAACTGCTGTGATACCAATTGTAATAATCTAGGGTTTATATTTTGTAATTGTATAATGAGATGATTGATTATGGAATGAATATGAGATAATATGAGAATTGAAAAGATTTTGTATTGATATTAGGGCTAATTCGAGCTTAGCCAAAGCTCCAAGAAACAGAGTACAAGGATCATACTTTTCGTAACCTACCCAGCTTTACCCATGGGCTTATATTACTCCTTACAGCTGTTAACAGCTAGCCTAGATACAACTGGCCTTGAGCCTACACTTTGACAACTAAGACTAAAGCCCACTTGACCCATAAGGCTGAAGCCCACATTTACTACAAAGCCCACTAATCTAATATATCCATTACACATTTGGAGATAGAGAAATCAATGTCTTTTCGAAGACCGCAAATCTAATATGCTTCAACTAAAATCCTCCTTGATTGCCCTCTTAAAATTGGTTGTAACTTTTGTTCCTAATTTCTCTTCCTCTAATCATGAAGATCTTAGTTTTCTAGATTTTCGACCCCAATAGACCAATAGGGTGGTTTCTTCTCTTGTATTCTTTTCGTGTACGTGAGTTTTTCCTTCTAATAAATTATTATTAATCAACAAAATTTCAACTCCCAAGAGACTTAGTTGCAAGGGCGGTTGTAACCTGTCCGAACACAAGTCTTCAATACATAAAATTAAGAGTTCTAGAAGAGTACAGTTGGAGCACTGTTGGACCACGTCCAAACGCCGTTAGTGAGAAAATTGTGAAACCCTAGCTGACTTAGTCTAAAAAGGTCCATTTTCTCCCATTCTATATAAGCCCAATAGCCCACGTCTTTCAAACATAGAGAGGCATTATTCCTTCATTGTGAGAGAATTTTATCATTGTGCTTGAGCTTAAACAGATCAAAAACTTCACCTATTTTCTTGAGCCTAAGAAAATTATGGAACATATGGTAGAATTTACCTGAATCATGAACAAAGTAGCTACACAGTTAGCAATAAGTTCTGAAGGAATTTTTGCTTCATTTTGGTCAGACATTGTGTCTGACTTAGGATCAGGTGCATGATCAGTTGCTGACGAAATTAACGTACATGCAGTTGACTGATCCTGAGATGCCTCAGTAACACGAATAGAATCTGCAGGAGTGGAAGCCCTCCTGGCTAACATGCTAGATTCATCTACTAAAAGCTGATTATTTACAAAATCTATAGCCTCCTCAATCTTCTCAATGTTAGCTCCCCCCTTTTTAAAACATGAAATTGCCTGAAATCAAGAGGAAATAATGGTCAGATAAAAGCACTGCACTGAAAACCAGAGAACTGAAGTGGTCACTATGATGGATTAACCTTGTAAACCTATGTATACTGGCAGTGTGGCTCAACCAAAAACTTATAAAGAAAATAGTTGTTTTCCAGAAAATAGTCTAAAACTAAACCATCTACTGTCCATTCAGCAGCACTCTGTTGTTGGGGTATTTGCTGCCTCAAAATTGCCAAATTAGGTCCCGTTAAGTATTACTATCCAAAGAGAATGCTTCCCAAGGACTCCAATAAAACATTTCCATTGACTTTCCGAGTCTAAAATTGTGATGAAGGGACATGGGAACCCCCCCATGTAATGAGAATTTCAGTATGATGGAGGTGAAGCACTTCCATCAAGTGCTCTGCTAGCAAGTTCTATGATTTGCATGCAAAAGACAATGTTAGAGCATGATATTTTGACTCAATTTGGAACAGATTACAAAAAATAATCGGAAAATTGATTCTTGAGACTATAGCAAGTTACAAGAATCACAAGCAATTGCAAAAGGACACCAGGACAGCGATTATGTAAATGACCTTTCATACCTGCATAGCCACATCAACCATAATTTGAGCTTTTGTTCTTGAACTTTCGACAATTTCAGCAACATGAGGTCCAGATTCTTGGGTATGACAAGTAGAACCATCAAAAGAGCTCAATTGACCACCAGGGTCACCTAAACTAGGCATGGGCTTCAACAACATAAGTGGGGAGCTCTGTCGATACGTGTTACGTTGCCTCAAGCAAAACAGAGCAGAAGAAACCTGCAGATGAAAGGCGTTAACCTCAACCAATTGCTGCATCGTCAAAGCGAAGCAGTGCATTATGATAGCAAACTAATGAAATCTGAAAGTTAGTAAATAAGAGCTCATGCCTGCTCATTGACTTCATTTAACTGTAAGAGTACTGCAGCATATTGCTTCTTAAAACATTCTGAATCCTTGAGAAAGTTATCCCCATCTTTTTGGTTTTCAAATACCGCATCATTCATGCGCTTCAGCTCCGACACCACAGCTTCCTATAAGTTTTAAAATGATCCATCAGCTCACTTTTCAACCACCAACTTTGCATATTTAAATATAAGAAAATCTAACAGTGAAAGCATCTAACATTGATGCAGAAATAGCCATTAAGTGGTAAAACCTTTTTCTCAAGAGAACAAGTCAACGCAGAGAGGGCTTGTATATCAGCTTCCTTTGCTTGAATCTGAGCAAGAAGTGAAAACTGAGAATTTGCTGCTTGTTGGGTATTAGCAATATCACTAGGCCTTGCTTTAGCTTGAACACTAGAATTTGGTGACCCGCCCTGACCAAAACAGTGTCCACAAGTTTAATAATACGGTCAGTTTGCTTTCAGGCGTTTTCCATATCAAATTCTTCCAAGAGTTATGAAATTTGAGGCCATAGGTTCAGGCACACAGAAAAGACAAAATGAACAACAGAAAATTAGGCCCTATACACAGGGAGTTAAAGCATAGGGAAGCAACAACAGAGTCAGGATAAATTACACTCAAATTTAGCAGCACCATTGTGAGCAACATAAATGAAATCCAATTAAGATTAAATAGCTTTAATCGGACAGGATGTGAGCAGTGTACTTCTGATGGTCTTTGCAAGATGTGTGCACACCGACACACACTCACACGTGGAGACCTCCAAGAGACTGATATTCGTAATGAACAGTGAAACCGACACGTTTTACATTGACAAATGCAATTCACCCTAGAATTTAAAATACAAATCTAACCACCCTTTCCTTCAAACTACAAAATAATGATAATAGAATACATGTATACTTTGCAGTTAAAAGGACTTGACATTGAGCCAATTATAGCAAATGACAAAATTTAAATTCCAGAGACTACTGACTTTTACCTGCTTTAATAAATTGCTGATCTGATGAGATGATGTTGAATTATAAGGACCATCTGTGTTGTCCAGGTTCTCATTTGGGGAAAATTTAATCTTGAGCTCATTGAAGTTTTCAAATAATTTATTCACGGAAACGTTTCTTGTAAGAGAAGCAGGCATATTTTCCACTGGATTTAAAGGCATGCAATCAATATCCTGCGAAGAGAAAAGGTATTATACCATTCCATCCTTGAAAGAACAACATAAAATGATAAACAGAACGCCTTGCATACTTAAGGGTTAGAATTCAAAAAAATAGTTAACAGTAAAACCATCCTATCCAAACCAAACCTGAGAAAGAAAAGACATGTACAATCTCTCAATTGCTATAGCTACAGAATACGATTTTTTTATCACATCAAACACGACATAATGCAAAAATTGTCTTCTGATACTTTTTTTCGTAAGTTGTCTTGTAATACTTCCCTTAAAAATCCGACCACATAATAACAATTCTAGGCATATAAAGCACTGACAGATAGTGCCAAATATTGGCATCTGACATAACAATATGTGCAGATAGGCTTCATGGTTGTGCAATTCTGTATTGAACTTCTGGAATTTCGAGAACGATATAGTTTGATTACAGCCCATCCAGAATTCTCAGATTGATGCTATTTGAATTCATCCCATTAGGAGCTTACAAAATAAAACTAAGATGCTGATCTTCAACTACGTCCCTATGCTTATGCTATCATCCTCAAGTGCCTAGAGAACTGTAAACTATTACCATCTTATATCCAACAGTTCATACAACACATGTTTAGTTATAAATGACAATTAATTCAAACAGAAAGGAGTTGGGCAATGAATGGATATTTAAAAAGTCCTGTCTACATTGACTGGCCCAAAAGGTGCCTATTTTGTTGTGGATAAAAACCTTATAGCTACCTGCACCCAACAAACTACTGAGCATATTAGAACCATGAGCGGAATAAGAAATTCAATTTATGTGAATGCATGTAACATATTTTTACAATATGCAATTATTAAACCAGACATGAGCTACAACTATTTTATACTCAACAAAAAGTTTGGGTATTAAGATAATTAATATAAGAAAAAAAATTGAAGAGGCCCCAACCTCTCCCCACAACTGTGGGGCAGCATCATCAAAATAAAATCCACAAATGAAAAATCTGGCAAAAATTTGTAGTCTCCTTAAACATAACGCAAGACATCTTCCAGAAGGAAAGGGCTGGTTACCATGTGCTGAGCCAGTTTTTCACAAGTAGCTTAACAATCTGCTACAACTATAATTAAGTGATCTCATGACATGAAGATTCCATATAACAAACATCTAGAAATTAAAAGGTCAAACAATAGTTTCAAAAAAAAAAAAATGCTAGTAACCACTTTCCTAGGTTAAGCCACTACCCATCAACTTCTCTATTTTTTTAAAAAAAAAAAAATTATAGATAATTCCATCAACTTTTCTAATAATTGCCACAAACCAACACAAGGATAACAGGAGGGGCATGGGAGGATACTTGAGGTAGCAACGCAATATATGTGTTCTACCCCATCTATTATTATTAAGTCAGAGGAAAAAAAAAATTAAATCACTAAACAAACAACTTCAAATTTGAAGCTCTAGTTTATCTTCCTATCCACTTAACTTATAAACGAAATACAAAAATACATAACTATTTAACTGAAAAAATTTTAAAGCTTTTAATTGGACAAGATATATGAAATGTTGTAGAACAATGCATTGAGAGGAAGAAAAAAGTACCAGGACAAATTCAACCCCTAGTTCAGGCAGGTCAAACTGAATTCGGCACCTACTATGGTCAACAGTTAATACACTTCCGTCATGAATTTCTCGTGTCCTTGGATGAAGAGCAATAACACGTTGTCCAACTGATAAAGGACGAGCTAAATCAGTTGGAAGTCCTTCCCTGGTTCCAGCACGAAGTTCAGCATAATGTCTTCTAACAGATTCCCGATATTGATTTAGCTTCTCTTTCTCTTCCTTCAGAAATTGCTCAGAAAATCTCCGGGGTCTGCCAAGTGAACTGCAGCAACAGGAAATCACAAGTGAAGCATTTAGTAGCGATTACTTTATCAAGAATGTATGAAAGAGCATAGTATGATCATCAAATGAAAGAACCAGTTGAGAGTCAAACACCTCCTTATGACACCCCATTCAACACGGGTTAATCTTGGAACATGACCCAATCCAACATGATCCAAGTACTCCACGAACTCCCTTTTTGCAAACCATGGATAATCAATTGCACTGTAGAACCACTCAAAAGTGCACCATCTCCGTGCTTGATACCAAGATAGGCAATTAGAAAGCTTTTCCTGTAATATACAAAAAAATTTTAATAAAAATAATCAACAATACAAAAAGCTCAATTTTATGGCAATATAAACAATGGTAAGTATCCGACCTTAAGAATAAGCGCTCTATCATCAGGTGAAGGAATGGGATGTTCATTTAATATACTTTCAGAATATTTTGAATCATTCTGTATCAGTGGTTTCTGTACATCCATCTTCCGTCTACTCCTAACTTTTGTTGGTAGTTTGACCTGGTCTGCTGATGAAAACTGTAAAGTTGATAGAGCTGAATCGTTCCCTTCCCTTCTGAGATCAGTACTTGAAGATGTATGTTCTGTTGGTTTCACCATCTTTCCCGGTTTTGGTTGTGTGGCATTATGAGAAGAGCGTTTACCTTTACTCAAGGACACCTTCACTTCAGCAATAGCCTACAACCAAGTGCAGTGAGTACACATACACCAAATGTTCCCCAAGTAAGAATATCCACAAGATACAAAGAAAACAATTTAAATGCAATAACCAAAAAGACCAATTTATGATAAAGTGAGACATGACAACTGATTTCACTTAGGTCTATACTCCATAACAAACTTTACTCCATAATAAACTTTAAAAGAAGAGAAATGTTTGTTTTTATTTTCCTACATATCTCTTGTTCATCTCTATACAAGATATGTGCAAATCCACCATTGAATTTATGGGACTCACATGTAGGTCTACAAATTCAATGGTGAATTTAAAAAAGAGATGTGTAAGAGAATGACACCAAACACATTTCTTAAAAGAATTGAAGAAAAAGGACACGGGCACACACAAACACTAACGATTTGCCTAATGAACATACTTGCTCACTTCCTAATAGCTTAAGATGTTCGAACTTATGGTTCACCAACATGGCATCAAAGCCTTGTTGTATATGAGATCTTTGGTTCGAGAGTTGATGACCCCCCATTTACGTAATTTCTCCTTTTCAATATGCATGTGCAAGGCCTGCAGTTGATTTGGTGCAACTAACAAGCCTAGACGGGGAAGGAAGGGGGCCACTACTGGTTTGATTGATCTAAATGCTGACCTACTTCCTAATAGTTTAAGATGTTAGGACTAATGATTCACCATAGTGGGAGACAGATGAAAATCATGGATTTCTATAACATAACCAGAAGAAATCAATAATGAAGAGACTTGGAAGAACGGATATCTACTTCAACCTGCTGTAAGTAGAGATATTAACATAGAATGCACTTTTAAAATTTGCTCTCCTTTCTGAAAACAATTTGAAACAAGAGTTTGGCTTGCCTCCAGTGAAAAAATCACTGGAGATCTCCTGTGAAAAATAAACTGTGGAGATGGGATGATAAGGGGAGAACTCCAGTTCTTTTTTTACTGGAGGCCTTCTCCCCTGTTTATATCTTCACAGGAGAATACTGAATTTTTCACTAGAGACAAGCCAAACTCGACCAAATGCAAGTATGGTCCCCTTTTGAAAATAATTTTCCCCTTTATAGAGTAACTCAGGTGCAATCCAAGCCCAGAAAGCAATATATATGATTCCAATGCACATCAAACTCATAGAAGTCAGTACACTAGAACTTCATAATTGGTCATGTGAACAATATTCATAGTCAAAAACCAAAAGTTATATATAGGGTTTGATTCAAGTTACACTTGGTGAGACTTTATGTGTATCTTACACCACTCAATTACTTTTAATTGAATTAACACTTTGACAATCCCCATCGTTAGATTACATGTTCTCTTTGTGCTATAGACACAACAAATTTCATGTCAATCAAGTCATTTACAAAAATCCATAAGCTCATGCATTCTGTAAAAAATTTAAGAACTAACAAAACAATTAAAATTTTGTAGATGAAATAGTTATTAATATCTTATCATCTTGATATTTGGCGAACATAGGAAGTATAAGGAGATCATGTAATCTAACAGTGGGTTTGTCAAAATACTCATCCAATGAAAAGTTCTTGAGGGGTGTAACATTGACAAGAGTTACACTAGGTGCAACTCAAACCTACAAGGCTACACGCCATATGTATATGATATTTACAATGGGTACTATGGTGCAAGAACATCCTATAAAACATTTGTTTAGAAATAAAATATTTCATATCTTGAAAAAAAAAAAAAATCATTAGTTACATAAAAACTCTGTAATCACACCTTATAAACTTTCAGGGTGCAAAGAATTACACACCTCAATTTTTTTAGATTCGCTCAGATGAGAATCAGTATGGGCTTCATTTTCAACACTCTGCAACTAACAACAAATTTGCATATGGTCATAAATTCATGTCAAGACCAAATAAAATAATAGATTATCACCAATAAAGAGAAATACAAGAAAATTGATATCAATTGAAGTTTCATCTTTCCTTACTTTAAATGGTAAAATTTTCTGTTTCCTTTTTCGCATTCCAGTATTAGATTGGTGACTTTCCTCCTTTGTTTCAGGAATAGCACCAATGTTGTGACCAAAACCTTTGTCTAGCTTATTAGCCGTTCTCAAAGCATTGACTTTGACTCCAGGAATAAAATGATTCCCTTTCACCTTAGACTTGTCAATCATATCAAGACTTTCTTCTTTGTCCAGTGAAGATAACTCTAACAAACAGAAAACAACAGAAGATCAGATCTTCGGTGAAATTAGCTAATAGTACATAATATATGAACAAAATGATAACATGCTTAAATAACTCAAATATTTACTGTTGCCATTCTCTGGCTAGCCAGAAGTACATCACACAAAGACAACCCAAAGGTACAGAAAAGTGGTACAGAGAAAATTACAGACAGCAACGAAGCAGGCATGCAAATTTAATTGAAGTAAGCATCATCACTGAAAACAGACTGTCCTGTGATATCAAGATTATTAAAAGGAGCATTAGCGAAAGTCTTTGGACAAATTGAACTGGCAAGATAGATTTAATGTTTTTTGCATTTCAAAATTCAGAACAATATGAATGAAAACTTGCACACAGCCTGCTTGCAAAACGGTGAAAAGCCATGAGGACTTGCAATTTATTAACTAGTAAACCACAAGTTGCAAATTGCATTTAGTGAATAAGATTTACTAAAGCATACCTTAGCCTCACCACTTTTTTACATAGAAGCAATCATTTAATTGGCATGAGAGCATAAACAAAGAACTTCCTAGGATCAGATTCTGTTATTGTCTTCAAGAACTGAATTTTCTTTTAAAGCATTCTATTCATTGACGGGGTTTAGCAATTTTTCTTCAAGAACTCTGGTGGTCCCTGATCAACAGGTTTTTGAGATTGTGCAGCGTGCGATGATGTTTGCGCCTATATTGGGGATTTTGTGCGGTGGTGATGGGAACAAGCTACGGGACCTCTTCACAGACCTTGATAAGGGCCATCGCCAAGAAATTTCGGCTACTCGTTCCAAGCAGGGCGCAAAGGGCATAAGGGAACTTAAAAATTTGGATTGTTCCAACATTTTTTAAGGATCTAGTCGTAGCAAAGGGAAGAAGGCTTTGTCAGTTTGTTGAGGGTTCAGTTATTGTAGTGGTGGGTCTCTGGTGGTAGGGTGGGAGTTTCGGTTGTTGTTTTGGGGTTTGGTGGGTTCTTTCTTTTTCTTTTTCTTTTTTTCTCTTATGTGCTTCTTTTGTATACTTCCGGTGTACTTAAGAGCAATCTTGCTCTTTTTTTAATAAACTTTCTTCTTACTTATCAAAAAAAAAGTAATACTTATTACTGCTGTTCAGAACTGTACGTTTCTTTATAAAAAATTTATTACTAAAACCAACTTCAGTAAAGTACCACATAGTCTGAATATGTTGATATTTCAGGTAATGTCATTGCAAAATGAGATTTCATACTTGCATCAGAAAAACATCCAAGTTTAAAACATAATGAAGTGTATGCACCATTTAACAAGGATAACCAAAATATAATAGATCTCTTACATTTGTCAAGAGCAAGTAAGCACCTCATGTCAGCAATTAGTCCTCACATGATACTCTTGGAAAAGCTTATTATTCAAATATTATTTGTCAAAACATAGATCTCTTACCAGTATCCGGCATCATCAAAGACAGATTTGCCAAAGTTTGCAGGGCATCAAAGGCAGAGCTTTCATCTACATGAAGAGAAGAGTCAAGAACAAATGAATGAAACATGCTTCAACAAAAATGGAAAGAGGTCAAACTTAAAGGTCAACAAAACAAATTAATTTGGGGACCTGGGGAGGAGGGAGATTCATAGGATTAGTTTTAAGAAATTGATTAAACACCTGGTAAAACCTAGGAAAATAGTGATGACAGCATCAATTAGAAAATCTAGCATATTGTGGAGATGATATTGCAAAAGAAAAAAAACTAAGGGAAGTAAATACGCAAGAAACATTACCTCTTAGAATCTCCTCTTGTCCTATAAAATTACTAATGTGCTCTAACCAATTTTTCTAATCTCGAAAACCAATCAAATTTGTGATAAGTTATTTTCCAAATTCAGGATCCAACCATTCTTCACAAAAATGTACCTTCTCCAAAAAGAACTTTTTTTCTTCTCTTCCTCAGACCCTTGAAAGAGGACCTGGCAACAACCTCACTTTCAAGCTTTCCTTTGACAGCAACCGGTTTTTGTCCTTCCTCTGTCCCACTACAGGCTTCCTTTATGTCATCCAAATCATTGTTTATGCTTTCTTCAACTTCTTGCTTCTTTCCATTGTATCTCTTCCCCTTTTGTTGAACTTCTACAGTACCAGCACCTTCTCTACCTCTTGAATTTCTTTTATCTCTAGCATAATCACCATTATCAGCTTCAGTGCTTCCTAAGCTTAATTCACAACCACCCTCATCTACTTCACAAATGTGAAGCTTGGCACAACTCTTCTCTGCTTCAGCATGCTGATAAGCATAAGGGTCACCAGTGACAAACTAATTACCTTAAAGTAATATAAGAAAAAGCAACAGAAACCGTCGAATAAAAAGTTACCATCTTTCCACCGTTCTGAACTGGTGACAGCGTGGCACCTTTAGTTTTTCTGTTTGGTGTTTGAGAAAGTTGGGGAGAACCACCTCTTTGTGAAGCCTCTGTCAACACTAATGCAATCTCGTGGGCAACATCATCATCTTTAGCATCCAACCTTTGTTTTGAACTTTGCCTAGCTGGTGAAAAATACTTCTCTCCATTATCTCTATCGTAAGAAACAGGGACCCGAGGCGTCCTTTTTTTGACAGCATGGGGCTTAATTCCTAAAAGAAAATCCTAAACAACATCAACAAAGTTGAGACTAGAGAAAATCAACATAATGTTAAAATGAACCCCGAGCCCCAGGGCCCCAACCCCAACATATTGTTACCTTTCTTCTCCGAAGACAAAGGAGAAGAAAGGTAAGCAAAAAGATGTTAAAAGAATTAACGTTTCAGCAAAGATTCCATATATCTCATGAGGCCTGGAAGGTCTAGTATAGTTACTAGATTTCAATTTTGAACACATATGGCCAAACTACCCATATGCACAGAGAGAGAGAGAGAGAGAGAGAGAGAGAGAGAGAGAGAGAGAGAGAGCACAAGGATTCCCACCAGAGCGCCTCTTCTTTAATAATGACAGGCAGCCATAACTTGATGCAAAGGACTGGGACCGAGAAAGGTCAGGAAACTGTCCAACTAATTCTTTAGAGGTGTTATTCAGGGTTTTTCCCCGTGCCCGCTTTTGAGGCTTCCGAGATGCTCCTGCATCCTCATTGCTTTCTTCTTCACTATCACTTCCTTCCTGCCAGCTCACAGAACATTCAATTAGTTCCAATGATGCTATCCCCACAACCTTCTTGCCACGAACCAATGCATAATAGAGACAAACACTTCATTAATTAGCCAAAGAAAGGCTAAAGCAGTCTCCCTACTGATTCCACTCACCCCTGTAATAAAGGTAATCCCCTAGATAAAGAACTTCAAATAGACACTGAGGAGATGACATTTTATAGTTTCAACCAACTATAAACTGCTGGGTCCTAAGCTTGGAACTTTATGAAATTGCTCACCAGTCATTGACCCATTTTATTATTTTGAATATTGCTCTAAGCAAATAACATGACAGGTCTAAATTATCCAGAATCAGATGATATGCATGCGTTAGAAGCCATAAAATTCCTTCAGTATATGCAAGCTTAGAATTTTAGAAGTTGTAAAAATTTCAAGTAATTCTTAAACTAAATCACTTGTATACTCTTATCATCTGCATCCTTCAAGAGCCTGATTTAAGCTTCAAAAGGATTAATAAAATTGACAACTGTCACCATAGAAAATTATAGGGAGCTTATAAGAGACAAGATCCCACAGATGGGTAACAGCACTCCTCTTAAACAGGCAAACTAAGGTGGGTTAAAGGCATGAAAAATAGCAAATCCTCTCCCATGAAAAGCAATAATGAACCACTGACTGTTGCCATAGGAATATGTTTTATTTAGTCATCAACTTTTTCCATTTTTGTTCCTCAATTTTTCATTACAAAAGGTATGTTTTCCTCTCCTCTTGCAGTACTTGTAAAGAGAATAAAACGACAAAATTTTAATATACAAATAATAAAAGGCAAATTCAATTGGAGTACCACTTGCATGAGAATTCCATAAAGTAAGATCCATATAAAATTCTAAACCTGTATATTAAAATTGAAATCCAATCTCACCAGTACAGAATAGTGATCAGTCATCATAGCTATTAGTCCAACCACAGATGCGGTACCCTCTGGAAGAGATAAGTAGGCCTGAAAACACAACATAAACCCAAATCACCATGTTTCACAAACAAAAACCAGGAACCAAAATTCTCCTCCTCATGTCACATAATGTGCAAAAGATTGAAATCTGGTGCCCCAACAAAAATTAAATTGGGGGGGGGGGGGTCACTTAGAAACAACAAAAATTAAAAGATAGACATAAATCAAGAGAAGCAACCCTCTGGGTGTGAAAGAAATATTTGGCCAATTGTTATAGATTAAACATAAAATTTGGCACACAAAAATGACACGTCAATAAACTAGAAGCAGCGAAAAATAAAGAAATCAGGATGAGTTACTGAGTACGTTCAGGTGGAAAAACCATTAGTACCTTATTCATAGTGTATAGGGCCTCTACCATATCCACAGAGCGGTTACGTACTACAGCAGCCACCTAAAGAATCAAGAAACAGGAAGCGGAAGATGTAATAACTAAAATATTAAGATGATTATGATTCTAACTATGCATTTAAGTAGAATAATGAAAAGGTTCAAACATGAAGTTTTTTTTTCCTTTTTTTTTAAGCTTCAAACATAAAGTTGCAAGGTTGTTCCCACGAAATTTACTAGGGAGTCCAACTAACACCTCTAGATATATATCTAATGTTGGCCAAGTGCAGAAAGCTTAATTTAGATAACAGCATTTAACCCTGTCAACTATTTTTAATTAGAATACTGCATTATTATTGCGAAGTATATACTGACCCTCTTCCAATCTTTCCCATGCTTACGATATGCTGCATAAAAGCGCTCAAGCTCTTCCTTACTCCATTGAGATCCTAACATGTCAGACAACTTCCGCTTCTACACATAAAAGGAAGATGGTAATAAATTAAAAATGAATCCAACTTTTCAGCAAGTTGCTTCTTCCCAATTTCATAAACAAACTGTACTCAAGCATAAATCTAGTGGGGAATGCTCATCTACTATGACGAGTTTAGAACACAATTACCTTCTGAACAAAGCCAGGACTGACCCGCTGCCTTTTGTTAGCATTTTCTCCATCTTTACTAGAAGCAACCTCATTAATATAGGAAAACCGCTTGTTCACACTTCTCGATTTTCTTGATGGGGCCATGAGTTTCCTCAGTTGTCTGTAACATATCATGATACAAAGAAGCAAAAATGGGTTAACAAAGCAGTATCATTGATGAAAAGCAAAGCTAACAAACTTATATTAACAATCATTGTCAAAAAAAGAAAAGTTTTCACAGTGTTCACTAGAAGTATCTCAATTCCCCACCCCCACCCCCCTCCACCCCCCCCCAAAAGAAAAAGAAAATCCGAAAATAGTGGTTTGCTCCAATATATTGGCTAAGAAAAAAAAGTAATGCTTGAACCAGCTAACATAATCCCCAAGAAAATGACAATTTTTTTTTCAATTCAAATTTAAAAATCAAATTTCAGAAATATGACTAGAAAATAGAAATGTAGAAATGTGACCCAGAGGAACACACACATGCAACATGGGAATTGAAGATTATAGATGTTAAACGAAGCAAGAATACAAAAAGATAGAGATACGCCAAAATGAACATTCTTGAAAAAGTATGAAAGAGTATCCAAGAAGTATTGGATATGTTTCTGAAGTTAATATTTCTATTTATGTGTGCAAATATGTTTGTAAAGTAAGGATAAGAATTGGGAAGTATCTGAGAACTGAGAAGCATTGTATCCGATATACAGCCCTCTTAGAGAAGCATCCATGTTATGCAGGATGAATGTAGTTGCGAGATGCTCAACTACTATAATCTCTAATAAGCTATAAAAGTCATTTCAAATCTGTTAACGTCTTCATAAATGTTAGATCAGCAACAAGAAGGGAAAGAACGTTAATCCTTCTTTTGCTGATAACACAAAGAGTAAGCAAGCAATTAATGTCAGATTGCAAATAGCATTTAATTTTTAAGCTCTGAATATGGGAGGAAAAGAAAAGTTTCCACTCAGCCAAGCCCAAAGCAAATGATTTCACTAGTCTACTTAAGTAATTTTCCCTTCATTTAAAACCAAAACATTTCATTCCAAACTGAAACAGAAATAATAATAATAATATGAATGATTATATAATCTGTATTTCCCTCATTTTCCCAGTCAACCAAACTGCATGTACAGAACCCAAAAACCAGTAAGTCCTACACTAACACGTTGCACGAATGATAAGGACTGAAAAGTGTGCTTGTTTGATACAGTTTTTTAAAGCAAGAGGTGTCACTGTATCTTAGAAGATCTGCAGATTGCTTGTTTCTCCTTGATTACTGCCCTCGCTTTAATACCCCTTTTGCAGTTCCTCTCAGAGCCAAATCTACTGAAATTAAAAGCCATCTAAACGGTAAAAAGCTTCCTCCACTAAACTGGGATTAAGATTAACCTTACACGCGCAGGCATAACCTTAGCCCGTGACCAGGTTACAACAACCGACTTGCCAAAGCAACATCAGCAGATGCGTCCATACCCATCAAAGAGACATTAGATTTTAAGATTTCACTCAATTAAATCAGAGAGAACAAACATCCTCCACCTACTTGGCTTACGCAAAGTAAGCTTTCCCATTTTACAATCCCATTTCTCTATACGCTTTTCCTTCCGTCAGATTTCCCGCCAACCAAACAGAAAGTCCAAGAAAAAGCTTAGATTCCTTGACTGTATTGAGAGACGCAACGCAAATTCATGCCAATCAAAACTCGGATAGCTTCTGAGCAAGAAATGAACAGTAAAAGTAGCAATTATTTATCCTAAATCTTTAGGTTGCTGAGAAACAATTGCTGAAAACAAAAAGAAACGATAAATTTTGAACCGAAAATCAAAAAGAAAAACCAATTCACTGAAACTCGACCACACACAACTATTTCGGCTAAGCTTGGGATCCGTTGAAAAATTAACAAAACACCATGCATAGAATTCAGAGGCTTTTGATCCCTCTCCTAGCGCTCAGTTTTCTCGGCAACCAAACAAGAAAGCCCTAACGATTCAACAAACAGTAAGGAATTCCAACCTTAACAACCCTAAGTAGAAGAAAATTCAAGCAATCGGCAAATGCGCGCTCACCGATCAAACCGCGTCAGCTACCTCGAGAGTACAACGCGAGAGAGTAAAGCCACCCACCGATCGAGAAGCACATGAATACGAGAACCGATTTCTGGTTGAGGAGGAGAAGAAGAAGAAGATGGCGATGATTGAAGACGAAGCAGCAGAAGAAGAAGAAGAAGAAGATTGAGAATAAGAATTCGGGGGCATAACCGCGAAACTTTAAAATAATGATAGGCCGAGAGAGTTTTGTAATTATAGTTGTGTCAGATTTTTAAATTTTTAAATTTTTTTCCTCTTTGTTTTCCGTTTTTTGGAGTTTTATGTGGTAATTGGGTGTGAAAGGTCCTTGAGGGACCCGTGTGTGGGATAGCGTCAGCCGTACACGTGGTGTTTTGGATTAATCCGACCCGTGTGTTTGGGTTAGTTAATTTCTTGCTTCTTGAATGGTCTAAAAGGTGATGAACTGAAGCTATGGCTTGGATTCCCCTCTTAAATTTAAAGCTTTTACTTTATATAAGCTCCGCCAATTAAAAAAACAATTTATTTATTTATTTTTCTGAACTTATAAAATAAATTTCTTTTTTGTAATGCGACCTGGGCAAGGATGATCACAATCCATTTGGTTGGGCCTTGGCCCCATTGATTACGTGATATGATGTTGTTCGCACCGTAAAAGATTATTATATTAAAAAATTGGCTGATCATGATTCTACAAAGTTAAGTAGTCATCGGGTCCGAGAGTCTGATGGTAAGCATTTGTGTTGGCTGATCATGATTCTAAAACGTGGTTATTTTTTTTTTATGCTAGGGATTGAATACTATATAGGTCGTTGGACGGCCATATGGCATGTAGGGCTAACGGACGGCCTTTGTTGCCTTTGTTAGGCTACTGAATAGTCCTTGTGGCCACCTCAGGGGCGCCAGACAACTCACAGCCACCGCGATAGAGACAAACGGCCATGACGACCACCATAGGATAGTTTGAAGGCACTCGTGGCCACCATGAAACAAGCTATCATCGGCTAATGCATTGTAAGTAACCATAGCAAATGCAAAAAGTCTTAAGTTAATCTGTGCCTTTATTTTTTCTGCAGCATGTAAATTGGATTCCATTTTTAGTAAACTAGCTAAAATTAAGCTTAAAAAACTTTCTTCTTTTTTTTTTCTAATTTAACTAGCCACTTTTGAAAAGCACCCCACAACGTACTCTCTAAATATCTCTCTTTTTTTATTCTTTCTTTATTCTCATGGTAGTTAGAGGATTTATTCTTATAGTAATCCATTCCTCTCTCCTAGTAACTATTTTTCCTTACGGTTGGAGTGAATATTAAATTTAGAATTGTAATTCATTAATTATAGATAGGATAATAATACTCAAAAAATTTGTTTCCATAAATTATATGATAATACATCTACTGTTCAACAGAGGCAACTTCATACAACAAACCCGCAAACCAGAACTCACATTTGACAGAAGTGAGCCACAAACCAAAAGCACTACCAACAGGATTTGTTATTCGGTAACGGAAAAAGAGAGCCAAAATTATGAGTCGCATAATTATAACGCATACATGTATGGTGTGAGTTTGCTGAATGCTGTGCGGCCTCTCGGGACCTGCAAAAGCAATCAGCACATCTCACAATGTGTACAACTTTTCTAAGACAAACCAAAGATAGATCGATGGACATATATTACATCACAAATGCATGTATATATTTACCTTCATACAAAATTACACTGCCTATCAGTGAAAAGGCTCAAAATGATATACAAACTCAATGCGTTGCATTTTATGAGGTAGACTACAATTTTATCAGCAATGATAATTATTTGAAATCACAGACTTCCATACAAATATGCCAAAAACATTAACTAAACAAAGAAACGGAAAAGCAAGTAACTTCAGATGGTAACACAAAAATGTTAGCTCCCAATTCTGAGTTAAATGATTCCCATATAATTCAAACTTCCTGCCTCTTTAATCATGAAATTTGTATGTGCACAGATGCCATCTGTCCTCTGAATGTTGGAATACTTGAATAAACATATCAAAACATTTCGATAAGCTTAAGCTTTGAGAGTAACTGCTAATTTTACAGAGGCATTTCACCCTGAACCAAATCATTAAGGCTTGATTCAGATGACCGAAAAATTCTAGACAAAATCCCTCAAGGCCTCGATTAGACCTTGATTTGATGCTAACTTTATCTATTCACAAATGCATTCTAGACAATTTTCCTAGAATTCAATTTTTAATTTATAAAAAATTCTTCAGGTTATATTCAGGCAGTTAGGAAGATTGATCATCATAAATGGAACATATAAGGTATAGTTGTAATTCACAACGCAAATCTTACATGTGAAACAGTATAGTGTTCTGTCAAATTGCTCTTCAAATAACAATATGGATATTTACTTTTTACAATTCA
The DNA here is from genome assembly GCA_900184695.1 of Betula pendula. Lineage (NCBI taxonomy): Eukaryota > Viridiplantae > Streptophyta > Magnoliopsida > Fagales > Betulaceae > Betula > Betula pendula. The sequence continues at coordinate 308,904 of FXXK01000485.1, forward strand.
TATTTCTGAATCATCCTTTCCTTAAGACTTGAGAAAATGTACAAACCCAAAGATCTAACAAGTTTTGTTCTGCTCTTTACCAGTACTAAATACCGCATTTCTATTGCATGCCAGACAACCAAAGATTTCTATTGCATTGCAGTGATGGAGATGTGGCAGAGGAGGGTGACAAAATTGTACTCCGCGGCTTCAAAAAGAAACCATATGACTGTCGTCCCAATCAAAAGTGCAGCTGAAACATTTCTGTTCTTCCATAATAACACATCTGCGACTACAAATCCCACTTCCAATTTATCGGGGTCATGACAAGGATACTTGGAACTAGATAAATTATGTAACCATAGGAATGGTAAGAAACAACACCAATATCAATATTTGTTCATCATCAACAAGCACGATAAAGACAGCAACAGAATCAGTGCAAACTCACATTAGGGAGCAGCATCACATTCATTTATTGAGATCATTTCATAACTTTACAAAGTATCAAAAGCAAATGTTGTCACAAAATTGAAGACATAGACCACAAAATTAAATGAGCAAAATTAAATTATAAAAATGCTAGACACAATACAAGGTAATAAAAACTAACACTGGAAAGGAAAATAACAAGTGTTCCTGGAACAAAATAAAAAGCAGGCCATCCTCGAGCATTCTTGGCACTGCAAATGGGTACTTCCATGTTCTAAGAGAGCTTAACAAGACACAACAGAGAAATTACAAATTCACTTTATATCAAATGACTAATTACAAACAAATAACTACCCGTCAACAACACAAGAAAGGAAAAAAAATAAAATCAACAGCACAATAATATAAAAAAATTTAAAATAAAAACCTTATCTTTCTCTTACCTTTGGTCAATTTGTCGACAATCTATGGCTCTAAACCAAGATCTATTATCCACCAAGCATCCATGATCAAATTCACATGAAAAAAAGAAAAAAAAAATCCAGCACAAAACAAAATACACGATACACTATTGATACCAAAAACTGCAAGGAAATCAAAAATACAAAAATAAAACAGAAAAGGAATGGGAAAAGGGGAACCTTTGAGAGCACCCAGAAACAGAGCAGAGCAGAACAGAACGCAAACTATCATCCTTTGATTAACATTCTTGGCAGATGATACCCCCATGTCAACTACCCCCACTTTGATAAATACCACTCGTGTGAAAATTCTAGAGAATTCTACAGCAAATAATCCATCTTAAGAATGTAGAATACTCCCAAAAGCCAAGTATTAGTAGTCAATGAAACATGCATGTGTAACAAAACCACTTCAAACTTAGATCTAGAAGCATCAGATCTCACTCAATCAACTACAACTAAAAACAAACAAAAATCATCACCAAATCGCAAAAACCAAAACAAATACCCATAACGCGCATAAAAAGGAACACAAACAGAGATTACCACATACATACAAGAGTTGCCACATGAACAAGATTTGTCGATTTGTTGACAATTTGTTTGTGTACATGTGGTAACCGACAGAAGAAAATCAAAGCCAAATTTCTCAAGAACGTACCTTGGTAGGCCAAACCGAGTAAGTTTCTCAAGCCAAACCGATGGTTAACAGGAGAGAGGGGCTTTTGCTGGTGCGAAAGAGAGGAAACGGATGATGAGCAAGAGAGAGAGAAAATATAAAATTCTAAAAAATGGAATGGCGAACCTTTCTTGCTTGGCATAGATGGTGAGGGGGTCTGACTAAAGCTAAAATGGCGAGGATTCAAGCAAGTTTGTTGGAGATGGTTTTTTATGGAACCTAGCTAAACTTTGGTGAAAACCTCCGTTTGGCGAGCTGGTTAGGAATGCTCTGAGGTCTTGGAAACATTTTTCCTTTAACAGCTTGTAGAATGGATGTTATTCACTACAAAAGACGAGTGCTGGCTGTGTGTGTTGTGAATAAATATATATATTATATATATATAATATATATATATATATATATATATATATATTATAATATATATTCTAAAGAAAAACAAGATTGACAACTTCGTAGAACTTGGCATTTTGGATTCTAAAGAAAACAAGAAAAGTATAACTAGGGGAAGATATATTGTTCATCCTTTCCAGTTCTGCAAGATTTTACATACATTTTTTCTGATAATTCATCCTTCCAGAAAATATTGTTCATCTATTTTTCATAACATCTACTTCCATATCTTCCCCCTAGTTATACTTTTCTTGTTTTCTTCAGAATCCAAAATGCCAAGTTCTACGAAGTTGTCAATCTTGTTCGCTGTTGTTTATTATGGTAGGGTGCAAGATTGATTTTACACCAGAACTTCCATAAGCATTCTATGAGTTCTTCTTTGGAATGGACATTCTACAAAATCCTAGTCATTTTTTTGACAAATTTGGTGTCGAAGCAAGTTATCCCATGTTTCAACAAGAAGAACAACAAAGTTAACCACTCCTTCAGATATTATGTAGCTTGAGAATTTCCAGATCGTCACTTGTTTATGCTCTCTTTTTGTGTTGACTTGCTTTGTTGGGCCAATCCCTTATGGAGACCTATTCCTTTTCTTCTTCTTTTTTTCTTCCCAGACCAATGTGTAATTTGCCTTTCCTAGAGCTGCCAAACCAAGTAATAACCACACCCCATGCTGAATGACCAGCAGAACCCGTGTACTTCAGCGCAAAGATTTGTACAATTAGAGATTGTGACTGCAACAGATCTAAAGGTTTACCAACCAAATTCAGAATTTTGACTTAAGGGTCACTAGTTAACCAACTTTAGCATTTGAGCATTGGTTTTACAAATTGGATTTGGGTGCAGTAGTCAATCGAGTGTGAGTATTATCTGCAATGTCTCGTTTATACCGCGGGGGTGGTTGGGGAATCCAAAAGAAATAATGGTAATAATCACAAACAAAAAAAAAATCATAAGCGCGGCTGCGCACGCACACACACAAAAAGGAACCTGATAAGGAGCAATTCAAATGGGGGTTTGAATCTATCCATCCCAGCTAGCACTAGTGAGGGCTCCATAAATCTAAGGAGATGTTACAATTTTATAGATTCTAAGAAAATTCACTAGCGAACATGAGACAACAAAATGCTGGCTTGCAGAGTGGATTGCACACAATGCAAGACTCTACAGAAGCTTCCATGTAGAATGAGAAGGTGATCCAATAAGGATAGGTGAATTGAACAAAAAATCTCATAATACCAAAACTCTATCATTGCACTTCTACAAGAGTAACCAAATGAAATTAGTTGCAGAGCTGTGTTCAAGACAGAGCAAAAATCAATGATTTTAGCATATTTGATGGATTATATATTACATTGTTAAAATTATGCCTCAACCAAGATGAGAAACAAAGGATGATCCAAAATTGCAAATAGCATAACTTAAATTAGTTGCACTCTAGGACATGAACTAAAGCAAGTTCAAGAACAACAGGTCAAGTAACATTAAAAGGGAAACAAATAGCATTTGGATCCATGATGTTAACATTTACAAATGCTGCAGCCAAGGCTCTCTCCCTCTTACCAACTGCCTGGTTAGATTGAAAGATCCAATTTCACTTTGTATAGCTTTCATGGCTAAGAAGCTGTCTCATGACATTTCATGCAATTCTGCAGGAATAACTTTTCAGGATCTTCAAACAGACAAGTCACCCTAAAATTTCATCATGACCAAATCTCCCAATAACAGAAATAACATTACAAAAGAACTTGAATTGGTTCTCTTCTCCAAGCTTAGAAAAATAACCACTAGCACATTTAACAAGAAATTGGATTTTGGATAAGTTACACTCGTGGACCCCAACTGTTGAAAGTTTAACACCAAAGGAATCTACTGGATCAAATAACTTAACAGTCAATATTCAATTCATGATCGGGGCTACAACTGCTTCTGTCATTCTTTGCCTCATACATATTCCATTCTCATTCTCTTGTCATTTCTGAAAGATCCATTTTCTTCTCGTATAGCTTCAACAGCTCAGAACTTCCTTCTTATAAGGCGTCACAAACTTCTCCAGGAACTTCTTCTCCTGATACTCTAACAGTGTAGGCAAGTAAATATGCTCCGCAACCAGACCTTTTGACTTCAAATCATTAATAACTGAAGTCCTCGGAATAATTCTCTCCTCCAAGCTCAGCAATACAAGTATTGGACGTTCCACAATAAGCGAAGACTCCCAACCCATTTTGTTGACAAAGAAATCCATTGCCCTCTCAATCTTATCCTCAGACGCCAAAATAAACAAGGGGTGCTTTTTAAAAGCTACAAGAATATCTGCCTCAGACAAACCCCACCTCTTATAAGCATTGACCTTCCTCTCCCACGTGGATTCACTCATAGCACTCATTGCATAAACAGCTTCAACAAACTTCATCTTTGAAGGATTGAACCCCATTTCCTTTACTTTCTCCACGGTCCTTCTAAACCTAACCGAATCTGTCATTAAAACTCTAGGGTGGGTTTTAAGAAACTTAACTATATAGGATTCGGGCACTCCATTTTCTCGCAGAGTATTGATATTGGCCACATAAGTGTCAAGATCATTACATAGAATACCGGAAAAACGTTTAATAGCAGTAACAGTATCCACATCGGTTCCAAGCAACTTCTTAAAGAAAACAAAAGAAGGGACTATATGATTTTCTAGGCTAAGATCCAATATGGCTGGACTTCTGGATAGAACTCCAGCAATGTCAGGGCTTGAAAAACCTTTGGAGTAGAAAAACTCCAACTTGGGCAAAAGGGTTTTCTCAGGTTCTGATAAAAGCACAGAAGGAACTCTTCCAATAAAGTTTGAGATTTGGGTTTGTGAGAAACCATGGCTCTTGAAAAAGGTAATGACCAAGTCTGCTCTATCTGGGGTTTCAAAATTAACATACTTGGAAGCTGAAAGAGCAGTTTCTGGGGATAAACTACATGAGTTTACGAGGTAGGACACTGTAAATGAGAGTTGGTTTGAAGTGCTAGAGATGTTTCTAGCAAGTAATAATGATTTGGGGACTGTTGAAGCAGCCCTTGTCGTATAATGAGTCCCATGAACAATAGTTTTGCAGAGAAAAATCAACATAGATAGTTTGGAAGAAGAAAACTCACCTACTAGTTTTGAATCTTTGCCGTGAATGAACAAAAACCAGCAATTCTACCAGACAAGTGGGAGGCGGAAACAACCAAACTAAAACTCCTCTCCTTCCGTTAAAAAGACCCCTCGCCGTATTGTATTAGGTTTTCAACTAGGTCCCGCGTGGCCAGGTGATTATTCTTTCATTTGATAAATGAAGGAACTTAAAAAAAAAAAAATAAGGGAAAAATTTACATACTTTTCTCAAATTATCTCCTAATTAATAATATTTTTTTAAAACTTTTAATTGTAATAATGTCCTCCAAACTACCAAACAAATAACAATATCCCCACAATGGCAACAAAAAGACAAAAATAACCTCACAGATTTTTCAATAAAACCAAATACCCTTTTTTAATTTTATTTTTTAAAAAATAATTTTTTAAAACGAAATCTTTATAATTTTTTTAAAATTTTGAATTTGACTAATTGGATTGGAGTGTTTATTTTTTTATTTATTTTTTTTATATAAAAAAAATTGCTAATTTTTTTTTTAGTTTGAGTTTTTTTTTAACCCTTATGAATTCAAAAATAATTATAATTTTTTAACGAAAATGTTTATAATTTTTTTTTTATTCTTGAATTTGTCCAATTGGTTTGTATTGTTTTTTTTTTAAAAAATAATAATTAATTTTGTTTTGGTTTTTGTTTTTTATTTTTTATTTTTAGCTTTAGTCTTTTTTTAACCCTTATGAATTGTAGTTTTTTTTTTTAATTTTTAGTTTTAGTTTTCTTTTAAGGAAATTATTTTTTTTTTTTTTTATTAAGGGTATTTTCGTCTTTAGGGGGACATTGTCATTTGTTTGGTAGTTTGGGAGAGACATTGTCATAATTGAAAGTTTGGAGGGGACATTGTCAATTGGGTGGTAGTTCGAGGGGGGTATGTGAATTTTTCCCTAAAAAATAAATAAATAGGGGGACATTATTTGTCCAAATTAAAAGTTTGGAAGATTTTGATAATTAAATGATAGTTTGAAACTTTGAGAGGAGGACTTTTCCCTTATTTCTATTTTTTTTTTTGTTCAGATTATTTCTTTCTTTTGATAACTAAATGGTAAACCCAATTAAAAGTTTGGAAGATATTGCTAATTAAATGATAGTTTGAGAGGAGGACTTTTCCCCTTTTTTTTTTTGGAAAGTACTTTTTACCCCATGATGTATTCATCCATTGGCACTTTATCCCCCAATGTTTAAAAAATGATATTCAACCCCCTTGAAGTATATCACGTTGGCAAACAATACCCTCTGTCCATTTTTTCTGTTATTCTGGACAGAAGTCAAGTCACGTGCAAGGCACGTGACTTTCTTTGGCTTGAATGTTCGAAAATGCCCTCAGGCTGAAAAATCAAATTTAAATTTTTTTTTCAAAAAAAATCACTCATTAGTAAGAAAATGATCAGAAGTCCTATGGCATGCAAAAAAAATAATTTAGTCCTGAAGTCAAACTCTGTAAAATTTAACAGACCTGTTAAGCGCGAACAGGTCAGCACCAATGAAATGCTGACACGGACATCACTTATTAAGAAAAAAATATAAATACTCTAAGTATGATAAAATAAAATTCAAAATTATTTTGGGAAAATATAAAAGCCCCATTACTGACAGCCTAGAGTGAAACAAGCCCCCAGAAATGACAGAGGACATGCGGACAATAGAAATAAAAAAGTATAAAAAACAGCCATTTTCAAAAATTATTATCTAAATCGATTAAGTGTATGAATAAATAATAAATAACAAATTATATTTATATATATAATATATAATTATAAAAAAAGAAAAAGATATTGAGGTAAACAAAAAAAACAAAAAAAAAAAAAACAGCGGAGTCAGGATTGAACTAGATAATTGACTGTAACACATAAAATGGTTAGAACAACATCAATATCAAGATTTGTTCATGAGCAAGCCTGATAAAGACAGCACAGAATCAGTTGCAAACTACCACTTAGGGAGAGAGCATCACTACATTTATTGAGTCATTTAACTTTACAAAGTATAAAGCAAATGTTGTCGAAAATTTGAAGACATACCACAAATTAATGGCAAAATTTAAATTTTAAAATGGCTAGAACATATACAGGTATAAAACTAACACTGGGAAAGGAAATAACAAGTGTTACCTGGAACAAAATAAAATGCAGCATCCTCGATGATTTCTGGCTGCAATATTGGGTTACTTCCATGTTGAAGAGAGCTTAAAGAACAACAAGAGAAATTACAAATTCACTTTATATCAAATGATAATTATCAAGCAAATATACCCGTCAACAACACAAGAAAAGGAAAAAAAAAAAAATAACAGCCAATAATATAAAAATTTCAATAAAAACTTATCCTTTCTCTTACTCTTGGTAAATTTGTCGACAATCTATGGCTCTAAACAAGATCTATTATCCCAAGGAATCCATGATCAATATTCACATGAAAAAGAAAAAAAAATCCAGCACAACAAAATACACGGATACACTATTGATACCAAAAACTGCAAGGAATCAAAAATACAAAATAAAACAGAAAAGGAATGGGAAAAGGGGAACCTTTGAGAGACCCAGAAACAGAGCAGAGCAGAACAGAACGCAAACTATCATCTTTGATTAACATTCTTGGCAGATGATACCCCATGGTCAACTACCCCCACTTTGATAATACCCACTCGTGTGAAATTCTAGGAGAATTCTACAGAAATAATCCATCTTAGAATGTAGAATACCCAAAAGCCAAGTATTGTATTCAATGAAACATGCATGTGTAACAAAACCACTTCAAACTTAGAATTGAAGCATCAGATCTCACTCATCAATACAACTAAAACAAACAAAATCATCACAAATCGCAAAAAGCCAAAACAATACCCATAACGACGCGCATAAAAAGGAACACAAACAGAGATTACCACCATAACATCAAGATGTTGCCGATGAACAAGATTTGTCGATTTGTTGACAATTTTGTTGCTACATGTGGTAACGAAGAAGAGAAATCAAAGCCAAATTATCTCAAGAACGTACCTTGGTAGGCCAACAGGTAAGTTTCTCAAGCCAAACCGATGGTTACAGGAGAGAGGGGCTTTTGCTGGTGCGACAAGAAGCGAAACGGATGATGAGCAAGAGAGAGAGAAAATATAAAATTCTAAAAAATGGAATTGGCGAACCTTTCTTGCTTGGCAATTGTGGTGGGGGTCTGACTAAGCTAAAATGGGAGATATTAAGCAAGTTTGTTGGAGATGTTTTTTTTATGGAACTAGCTAAACTTTTGGTGAAACCTCCGTTTGGCGAGCTGGTTAAGGGAATGCTCTGAGGTCTTGGAACATTTTTTCCTTAACAGCTTTGTAGTAATGGATGTTATTCACTACAAAAGACGAGTGCTGGCTGTGTGTGTGTGGTGAATAAATTATATATAATTAGTATTCTAAAAGAACAACAAGATTGACAACTTCGTAGAACTTTGGCATTTTGGATTCTGAAGAAAACAAAGAATAGTATAACTAGGGGGAAGATATATTGTTCATCCTTTCCAGTTCTGCAAGATTTTACATACATCTTCTGGAAATGATTTGTTCATCTATTTTTCATAACATTCTACTTCCATATCTTCCCCTAGTTATACTTTTCTTGTTTTCTTCAGAAGTCCAAAATGCCAAGGTCTACGAATTGTCATCTTGTTCACTGTTGTTTATTCTGGTAGGGTGGCAAGATTGGATTTTCACCAGGAACTTCCATAAGCATTCTATGAGTTCTCTTTGGAATGGACATTCTACAAAATCCTAGTCATTTTTTTGACAAATTGGTGTCGAGCAAGTCTATCCCATGTTTCAACAAGAAGAACAACAAAGTTAACCACTCCTTTCAGATATTATGAGCTTGAGAATTTCAGATCGTCACTTTTTTTTTGCTCTCTTTTTGTGTTGACTTGCTTTGTTGGGCCAATCCCTTACGGAGACCTTATTCCTTTTCTTCTTCTTTTTTTTCTTGCAGACCAATGTTGTATTTGCCTTTCCTAGAGCTGCCCAAACCAAGTAATAACAACACCCCATGCTGAATGACCAGCAGAACCCGTGTACTGTCAGCGCAAAGGATTTGTAAATTAGAGATTTGTGACTGCAAAGATCTAAAGGTTTACCAACCAGAATTCAGATTTTGACTTAAGGGTCACTAGTTTAACCAACTTTAGCATTTGGCATTGGTTTTACAAATTGGGTTTGGGTAAGTAGTCAATGGTGTGAGTTATTATATCTGCAATGTCTCATTTATCACCCGCGGGGTGGTTGGGGAATCCAAAGAAATAATGGTAATAATCACAAACAAAAAAAAAAATCATAAGCGCGCTGGCAGCACACACACAAAAAGGGAACCTGATAGGAGCAGTCAAATGGGGGGTTTGAATCTATCATCCCAGCTACGTGTGAGGGCTCCAGCTAGTCCATAGTGAGGGCTCATAAATCTAAGGAGAATGTTAAAATTTTATAGATTCTAAGAAAATTCACTAGCAAGTCATGGACAACAAGAATGCTGGCTTGCAGAGTGGATGTTGCACACAATGCAAGACCAAAGAACCATTCCATGTAGAATTGAGAGGTGATCCAATAAGGATAGGTGAATTGAACAAAAAATCTCAAATACCAAAACTCTATCATTGAACTTCTACAGAGTAACCTTATGAAATTAGTTGCAGAGCTGTGTTCAAGACGAGCAAAAATCAATGATTTTAGCATATTTGATGGCATTATATATTACATTGTTAAAATTATGCCTCAACCAAGATGGAGAAACAAAGAATGATCCAAATTGCAATAGCATTAATTAAATTAGTTGCACTCTTAGGATTAACAGAGCAAGTTCAAGAAACAGGTCAGTAACATTAAAAGGGAAACAAATAGCATTTGGATCCATGATGTTGAACATTTACAAATGCTGCAGCAAGGTCTCTCCTCCCCTCTACTAACCTAACTGTCTGGTTAGATTGAAAGATCCAATTTCACTTTGTATATCTGTTGATGGCTAAGAAGCTGTCTCATGAGACATTTCATGCATTCTGGCAGGAATAACTTTTCAGGATCTTCAAACAGACAAAGATCCTCCCTAAAATCCATCATGACAAATCTCCAAAACAGAAAATAACTTACAAAAGAACTTGCGAATTCGGTTCTCTTCTCCAAGCTTAGAAAAATACCACTAGCACATTTACAAGAAATTGGATTTTGGATAAGTTACACTCGTGGACCCACTGTTGAAAGTTTAACCAAAGGATTTACTGGATCAAAACATTAACAGTCATATTTCAATTCATGATCGGGGCTACAACTGCTCTGGCATCTCTTTTGCTTCATACATATTCCATTTCCATTCTCTTGTCATTTCTGAAAGATCCATTTTCTTCTCGCTATAGCTTCAACAGCTCAGACTTCCTTCTGTATAAGGCGTCACAAACTTCTCAGGAACTTTTCTCCTGATACTCTAACAGTGTAGGCAAGTAATATGCTTCGCAACCGAACTTTTGACTTCAAATCATTAATAACTGAAGTCCTCGGATAATTCTCTCCTCCAAGATCAGCAATACAAAGTATTGGAGTGCTCACAATAAGCGAAGACTCCCAACCCATTTTGTTGTGACAAGAAATCCATTGCCTCCTCAATCTTATCCTCAGACGCAAAATAAACAAGGGGTGCTTTTTATAAAGCTGACAGAATATTGCTCAGACAAACCCCCACTCTTATAAGCATTGACCTTCCTCCTCCCACGTTTGTAATTTAGGCTAATCACAGGAACTGATTTTGCATTTTTTCTCTTTTTTTTTTTTTTTTATACCATCGGGAGTGATTTGTATTTTATATTTTATGATTTTTTTTATTTTTTTTACTTCTATTTTTTGTGACACTTTACCCTCTAAGGGCATTCTTGAACATTTTAGTATAAAAAAGTCACGTGCCTTGACTTCACTTCCATAAAAAATAACAGAAAAGATAGACGGAGGGTTTAACTTGTAAACGTCGTCAAGATTAGGGGGTCTAATGTCACTTTTTAAATATTTGGGGCTAAAGTGCCAATGGGTGGATACTTCTGGGGGTAAAAGGTATTTTCCCTTTTTTTTTTCTTTTTTTTCTTTTTTCAGATTATTTCTTTCTTTTGATAACTAAATGGTAAACTCTTCCCCTTTCATTTGCTTAAAAAGAAAATGAGGAAGGTAAGGATGATGTGCACATAATTCCATGCGATTTAAAAATAGATCCATTGACATTTTGTCGATTTTAATAGTTTTAATCCGGGTCTAATTGTTCAAATCATATATTTCTATTCATAACCAAAACACATACATAGTCCAACATCTAATACTTGAGAAATTGATGGCTCCTTTTGGCGTGCGATTTTTTTGTATTCCTTTTTATTGTTTTTAAATTTGTGAATATTGAAAAAAAAAATGTTTTGAAATTATTTTTAGATACTTTAAAAAAACAAAACAAAACAAAACAAAATTCATGTTTGAGTGATAGTAGTTTTTTATAGTTTTTCTTTGTAAAAATCAAGGGATTGAAAAAAAAAAAAAAAAAAAAAAAAAAAAAAAAAAAAAACCTAGTTGAAAAGAATTTGAGTAGAGTAAACAATTAGGTTGAACCCGGGTAGAATTAAGTTGAGTTGTAAGCCAAACATAAATTAAAAATAAATAATTAAAATTAACATCCAAAAATACTTTCTTTTTTTGTTACTTTTTTGAATATACAAGGGTATTTGTTTTTTTGAGGATTTTTATTAGCATTTTTGTCTTTTGTAGGATAAAAGAGATACATTGCAATTTTTCATTGTACTTTTCCCTTTAGATGCGTTGGGGAAATTGGTTATGCCCCTCTGAATTGATGTATAATGGTTTCCACTTCTAATTATATGCTTTTGTTTATGTTGTTGTTTGAGTTTGTGGTTTTCATTGGAATTTTAATAAAAACAATGAATAAAAGCTCTCTAATCATAGACATCAGAGAACAAGTCTGCAAGTAGTGGTTTTCTGTCTTCTCTACATTTTGAATTGCTTGCAATAGTTGCAAGAAAGAAATGTATTATAAGAAAACCTTAAAAGAGAATGTCCAATTTAATGGAGATTGAACAAAAAGGTATATGAATATGTATTCACCTCAAATCCGGCTTATATGCGATATGCAGTTGTTTAAATTACTACAAATCAAAGGCTGAGATTTAACTTTTGATTTTTTTTAACTTAAAGACCCAGCTAGTATGGGGTAACTACTTAAAACAAAATCACGTTGTTTCCTGCCGTCAAATAAAAACAGTCGCACAACATGTTGTTAACAGTAACTGCACAACAAATAAATTTTCATGGGGACTGTGTGCGTGAGGTTAACGCTCGGTTATTTTTTTATTCTTTTTTTTTTTAATGCAAACAGAGACTATTTGTGTGGGGAAAATGAAACATCTCTGTGTTTAGACTAACGCGGGAAACTAAAACCAATGAAATTCTGAAAGAGGTTCTACACCCAAATAAATTTTGAAGATGTTTTATGTTATGGGTTTCTTTAAATTTGCATAATCAAGGTAAACATAAGCAAAAATGGTGCCAAGTTTGCACCAATGGAAAATGAGATCCTCTGTTTCCAGATACAGAGGTCCAAGACTCACCTATCAGGTTAGTTTTTGTTTTGTGTATTGTTTTTTTTTTTTTTTTTTTATTTTATTTCGTACTTATAATTTTTTCTTGATTGCTTGGCTGCACCTTCACAACATTGTTTTTTGTCTATAGGGCCATTAATAGAAATAGATAGGTCTTTGCTATTAATCGGATGATTCATTTATCTTCTTGTAATAGTCTCTTATGTGTAATACTCTAACTCTTGTTTGTATAATAGTCTAATAGTCTCTTATGTGTAACCTCCCCTCACTCCATGTAATAGTCTTTATCTTTTATATGTGTAAAAAATAAACAAATGAAATGTCTACCTCTTGTTTGCGTGTTTGAAAATATTGTTTCTTACAAACAGAGAAGGAAAAAATTAATTTAGTTATGAAGAATATTGGTTGTAGAGGATGCTAATAAAAGTTTGTTTGATGTATAGCTTTTTGATGTGGGTGTCAAGTGGGGTTTCTTTGTTTTTTTTTTTTTGGTTCGTGAATTATTTGAGTTGTTAAGTTTTCGCAGAAGATTGCGATTAGCTTGTTTTTATTGTTGTTGTGCAAATTGAGGTCCAATGGAGTTTCACTCTTGCTAAAGAGATCATTTTTAATTCTTTGTTTGGAATGAAAAAAAATGTTATTCATAAAAAAAATTATAATAATAAATAATAAATTTTTTTTAAAAAAAAGTGTTATCTTCTCAGTGTTCTAACAAGACTTCAAGATTCTTAAACATTTATTTCAATTTATTTTTTGAATGGTTACATAGAGGAGACAAACAAGAACAATAATCAAAATATGGTTATTGATTATACACCAAAGTTTGGCATTGAGTTTAGTTCTGAACAAGAGGCATATGACTTTAATAATAAGTATGGACGAAATTATAGATTTAGTATTTGTAAAGATTGGAGCAATAAAAGAAAGGTAGATGGTGTGGTGACTTCAAAACAATTTATATGTTGTAAAAAGAGATTTCAAAACGAATGGGAGAGATATGGTCAAAAAACACATGAGAATGCTGAAACTAGGACAGGTTGCCAAACAAATAGAAAAATTCGACTTGATAAAAAAAAAAAATTTAAAAAAAGAAAAAAAAAGAGAAATATTATACACATAGTATTGAGCTCAGTCATAATCATGCTTTTCATGTTTCAAATGTACTCACATGATGCTATCACAACGGAGGATCTCACAAGCACAAGCATTGAAAATTGATTTGGCTGATAATAGTGATATAAAATTGAAAGATTCGTATGAGTTTATGGGTAAGCAAGCCGGTGGGAGAGATGTTCTTGGTTACACCAAGCAAGATTAGAAAAATTATCTTCACAGCAAACGACAACAAGATCTGAAATATGGTGAGTCAGGGAGTTTACTTCGATACTTTGAAAAGAAAAAGCGAGAGAATTTGTCATTTTATTATGCAATATAGTTGGATGCTGTAGAACAGATAACAAATATTTTTTGGATAGATGCACAGATGGTTATTGATTATAAGTTATTTAGTGATGTAGTTTCTTTTAATACGACATACAGAACTAAAAAGGAGAATCAACCGCTTGCAATGTTTGTTGGGTTTAATCATCATAGAAAAGTTATGATATTTGGGGTTGCACTTCTATACGCTGAAACTATAGAGTCTTTCCAGCAGCTGTTTGAAACTTTATAAAGGCAAATATAATATTTACTTATCAGCAATGACAAAAGCTATCTCATTGGTGATGCCTAATACTTATCATCGATTGTGTATGTGGCATTTAATGCAAAATGCTTTGAAATATATTGGTCATTTTATTAAGAGGTGAGAATGGGTTTAGAAATGATCTCAATGCATGTTTTAAAGTATGAGAAGAGAAAAAAGAGTTCCTTAGCGCTTGGGATGTTGCACAATATATGTAACAATTCTTGGCTACAACATTTTATTTGAAGTAAAAGTAAACACTCATTAAATATCTATTTATGTTTAACTATGAACTTCATTTGTGAAAATAATTGTGATTAACAAAGATAATGAAATGACGAGTTGTGAAAAACATGCATACAAAAGACAATGAAGATTAACATGCATCGTATGACATAATACACTGTCTTGAGTAAAACAATAACCATGGGCTTACCATTATTACAAGTTAATCTTATGGTTTAGTTATTTATTGTTGTGTGTACCATGGATCCAATGGTTAGAGTTTTATGATCAACGCATCATTTTTTGAGTGAGGTTATTGTTACGGCTTTACTAGTCAGTATGGGCTACCCAAAGTCAGACCGCTAGTATAAAACGGTATGTTTGTGCAATTTTCGGGGCACCAAAATTGTACCAGAAGTCATTCAGGACGCGCAAACTTTACTGAAAAATGATTAATATATCAGGTAGACTATATTATTGACATATCACATGTTCATCTAAATTATCATGTACCTTATAATATATTCTCATGCCATCGTTTTACGAAACATAATATATATTGCATATCGCTTTTATAAACTAAGTTCATAAATAATAACTTATATACTATGTGTATTACTGCTCATTAAGTTGTGGACTTACGCTTGTATCTTTTTCACTTATAAAACATGAGTTGTTTTATAAAAATCATAGACGATGAAAGACCACTTGAGGGATACTGTCCAAATTGAGGGAATACTCAGGATGATTTTTGAAGAACTAGATCATGTTTGGTTAAGCAGGATGTGGAGAGCTGGAAGGAAGTCTCGTCGTGACATGATAGACATTGTCTATATGCTATACCTTTTGAAGATTAGACTGACTTGTTATTAAAATTATATTATGATCTGCTTAAACCTATATTTGTGATGATCGGCCTTTGGCCATACCTTTAAGACATTGATGATTATGATGTTATAAGATGATACTTTTATTTTGGTATAAGTTTTTATGATTCATTAGTCACTGTCTCTATTTACGTAAGAGACAAGTCTTTCGCTGTAGATGCTTTCTTTTTTTAGAGTGTACGATCCCTGAGTTTTAACCTATGAGTGTTAAGGTTGGGAGGCGAACCATTAAGTCATTTACTAATTAAATGATTTTGCTGGGGCGTTACACTTCGCAACCTCATTTACGCAGGAATATAATTCAAATAATATTCCTAAGGAACTCAAAGGGATATTACGGGTAGATAACTATGGTTTACCTTGCTTAAGAATGAAGTAAGTTGTGGTCTGTCTTTCATGGGATGATGGTTCTTTGTAAATCCTGTGAATTTTTGAATGTTATCATGGTATTCATCTGCCAAAAGTGAGGCTTTTATCTAATAAATTTAGGCCGGGATCACAATTGGACATGTGATCTCTTATTTTCTTTAAAAAAAAAAAAAAAAAAAACCTCCTTGGCCAAATGAGGGTGGGTGGCCGAGCCACCCCTTGGCACTTTTTCTTTTTTCCTTTTATTTTTCCTGATATGATTACTGTCTTTTTTTTTTCTTAAGGAATATTAGGAGCATTTTAGACTTTTCAACCCCCAAAATCACATGTGCCGCGCACGTGACCCTAATTTCGTCAAAGAAGATGAATCAGAGTAACAGATGGGTCACATTGAAAATTGGGAAAATACAGGTTATCTATGTATCTTCGATTTTCACACCCTTTCTTCTTGTTTTGTTTCACTAATTATGTTATTGCTAAGCATGTTACTAGTTTTAAAAAAGAGTATGTTAATATTTAAAAACTTTTTAGACTAGAAGTGTTAAAACCCCAAAACAATTTTGGTTTATGCATATTGTTATGTTCTCATGTTGGATACAGTGTTAAACTATTGTTGGGTGGTAGTACATTCAACATAAAGAGGATTTTCAATACATAAAGCCCTTTCCTACTGGATTTTCTAAGGACAAACTTTTTTTTATGGCTGCCATTGGTTTATGCAAACTTCATTTATTTGGCTTACTGCCTCAGTTAGATCATATTGTAGTTGTTGCATGTCATGCAACATATCATAGAACAAAGCTACTTGTGGTTCAATAGCTTCTTTAAAAACCGTCAGCTGGAAGGCATGTCAGCATTTCAAAGTGCCTTATTATCTAGGGTTGCGAGATTTTGAAGGCATCGTGAGATCCAATGATGTAGCTTGACTCCCTAGTGGAGTCACTAGAAATGTTGGGGCACTTTTGTTTTTTTTTTTTGTTGCCTAGGTGGTAGAAATCGGGTGGACAACCTTTTGAGCTCGGGTCTGTTAGAAACGTAGTTAAGCATGGAATTCATGCCAAATAGGGTAGCTGGTGGCTACCAAGGCACTATAGGCCTAGAAAAATACTCAAACCCAAAATCCCACAAGACAATAAAGCCCACATGAATGTAATCAATAACTATTATGTTTAATTGCAATGATAATGATAATTATAACTTCAATAGCAACAGTAATTGTAATTCCAACAGTAACGATAGGCATATATTCAACGGTAATAATAATGAATATTTCAGTTGTAACAATAGTGACAATTTCAGCAATAATAATAGTAACAACTTCAGAAGTAACAATAGTGATAGCTTCAACCATAATAATAGTAATAGCTTCAGTAATACCAATAGTGATAGCTTTAGACGTAATAATAGTAATAGGTTAAGCAATAACAATAGTGATGTGTTCAGCAATAGCATTAATGACAAATTCAACAATAATAGTAATGACGAGTTTAACAGTAGTAATAATGATCTCTGTTAGGTACATATTATGGCATGAGTTCGAATCCCCCAATGAGAATCTCCATGCCTGATTAGTATAAACCACTTTGATTCTCATTGATGCGGTGGGGATGAGTAAGGCTATAACTCAGTCAGACTTGAGGGATAATGATTACTTAAGCGGCTCCCAGCAAGTAGGTACTACTATGGTTATGTCAAAGTAGAATAACTTTAGTTGGTTTCCCTCACCTGTCCTTTTTTTATTAGAAAATAATAATAATGATATTTTTATCAATAAGAATAATAACAATTTCAGCAATAGTAACAATGACAGCTTTCTTAGTGATGGTAGTGATAACTTTATCAGTAACGATAATAACCAATAATAATAACAATTGCAATGTCAGCAATATGAGAACAGTTGCAACATTAATTGAAATTATCACATAAAATTGAGAAATGATAGAATGATTAAGGAAGAGAGGATGTGATTGTATGTTGTTGCAACAGTGGGTGACATAACCTTAAATCAATAGTGGTTGAGCCTTCAACAAATGTTGAGTCATGTATGACACAGAAATGAGTGGTTGTTTGTGGTTTGATGAGCTTTCTGCCAAGCTTTGGTTAAGGTGTTTTTTTTTTGATTTTTCCTTAGGTTAGAAAATATCTAAAAATAATATAAATAAGATGAAGAAATTCTCTCTCTCTCTCTCTCTCTCTCTATATATATATATATATATAACTATAGTACAATAGTATATATATATATACTATATAGTTTTATTTGCCAATAGAACGAGAATGAGGAGGAAATTGAGTTTCCATAAATAATATAAAGGAGCATAATGCTCTTTGTCTGTCGATGATTATATTATTTTATGTTATGGTATGCATGTATTGTTTCTTGTACGTTGTTTTATGGCTTGGGTTGATTCCCCTTATATAGGAAAGTGAACCCCCTTTTCAACAGTATAAAAGAATAGGAAAAATAATGATGTGATACTACCATTTTACCTTGGCTAGTGCACAATTAGGTGGGTAGTGAGAACTGAGACCTTTACTAAAAATGGGCAAGTTTATTTTGAGTTTTTCACGTTTGGTCTCAGTTCTCTAAGTATGCAAGTTGCAGAAAAATAGATTTGGACTACCAAGGTACATTAATGGTGTAAAATATATGAGAGGGTAATTAGTCAAGGCTAAAGAAACTAAGTTGAGGTTCAGGCATTTAGTTTGTTGTATACCACTTTTGTCTCCAAATTTCTTATGACCCATTAATTATGTCAAGCCATATAATGCATGGTCATGGTCTGACGACAAAGCTACTTGATCACTTCTATGCACTCCAAACCATAATTTTTCTTCCTTATCCATTAGACAACTTTAAGGCTTAATTTGTAGTTGAAGAAATGTTAGTTGAAAGTTGAATTAAGCCATGAAAATGTGGATTCTTGCAAGAAATTCATGTGTTGATGCAGCTCATGTGAACCTACTGATATTGTCATGTTTGCAGGTGCATTGATATAATTTTGATTTCGTCAAAGAAGAAGATTACTTGGTCTCTCTTGGCTAAATTGGACGGTAAGCATGCACTTTTGTTGGACCCCTTTCGAATGGAGCTTCACTTGGGCCATATGGATAAAAAGTCTTAAAATTCGTTGATGTGTACTCACTAGATGTCTAGCTCGTATATGTTGGCCATGTAAGCTCCTTTTTGTAGTTGAACTTTAATGAGGCATTTTTCGTAAGTTTTAGTCAATTATTGTATGATCGTTGAGTGCAGAATGCTCAGGCCTCTTAAGATTGTTAGATTAGCTCGTATGGAGCATATGAATCATGGCTGGAGTTCGACTTTGAGTCGCATTCTCTTGTGGGCTATAAGCCAAATAAAATATGATATGATCGTTAATAAAATATGAGAATTGTTGATGGAGATTTTATTTACTATTTTTTAATAAAAATTTTGGTCCAAAATCATAATTCAGTTTAAATTGATCTCTCAAATTGTGCCACGTGTATTAAGAGAAACAGATGAGCCCTCAACACTCCTATCATTAGTCTTCTTAGCATTCTTATGATGATTGGCTCTTAAATAATTCCCGATTTCATGCCAAAAAAAAAAAAAAAAAATTTTTAACAAAGAAATTTCATACTAATGTTTAATAATTAATATCATATTGTATTAATATGTAGAAAAATCTATGTATTTGAGTTGTTCCTCGCCTAAACATAAAGAAAAATAAAAAATACCAAAGCGTATATAGTTAGAGTATTAGCGGTATATATTCCCAGCCATTTTTCTTAAATTTAGGAAACAAATTTATTTTTTGCTTCCCTATAAAAAACACACTACACAATAGATTCCATATATCAATTAAATACTTTTTATTTACTCTTATTTTATTTTTATCATGTTTTTCAATTTTGTCATTTGATTGCTCATTAGGTAATGTGTATTTTAAGATTAAAATAATCTATTTGGTAGCTATAGTGTTAACCAATAGTTTATGAAATGGAACAACTTTATAAAGCATATGTTGCATGTGCCTTTATATAATTTTTTTTTAAATTTTTTTTTCCCTATTTTTGAAGAAGGTTACCTACCATTACCAACAACGGTTAGCCATAACACTAACTTGGGCAATTGAGCGAGTATAATGGAAGGCCAAATCCAAGATTATGCTGAAAAATCGCACACACAAAATGCACAAAATAACTCGCCGACATTGGGGTTGATAAGATGCAGTTACTACAGTCCAAAACAGACCAATGACAGCAAATCTTAAAAAGTGCCACTTGTGGCCAAAGCTCGTCCAAGTCAAACAAGCTCACTTTCCACCGGATGGCTTTTGTCCATCCGGTTCCCCACATCGCATTCACACTGTCCACCAACCGCCTACACCCGGTCACACGTTGTACCTGATGACCGGAACAATTATGAATCTATGGACTTCTTACCTACTACACAACATCCCACTTTCGTATCCCTCCCCCCATATTGAATAAAATAAATATAACAAAAATACTACTTTCGTAGTTCGTACTATTACTCAATGCCGACATTAAAGAGATCTTGGCCGTCCATTATGAGAGTATTAGGAACTAAAGCCGTTGGTTTTAGTTAAAAACCACGCTATGATAATGAAACTACCCCACTTTATGGACCAATGCTGTATATCATTTGTTTTTTTATCTTTTTTAAATCTCTGAGGGAATAAAATAATATAAGTATAGGGAAATGCTTACCATTTTTGTTACATAGGCAGAATAATGCAGTCCCCACGCTCTCTTACGACGAGTGAGAGCCACGAAGTCTTTTTTTTCTTAACATGATGACGATTGGCGAAGATAATAACGACGTATCACGTATGGCAGGTAGTCACGCGCTACAAGGAGGCGTGGGATGATATTTGTCTTGCTGAAAAACTACCAGACAAAAAAAAACCATAGCCAGAGGTTCGATGCATACGTTTCGAGCTCTGGTTGGCTCGCCCAAAAAGTTTGAAGTCCCTTAGGCCTTAGGGCCTTTATCCTATATATTTCTCGACCACCGTTTGTTCTCTATAGTACCTAGTAGGTGCATGTCGAAAGTGTGCCTGTTCCTTCTGATTTGTGTTTGTGGTTGATTATGAATTTGTATTGTTGGAAGCTTAGATTAATTTTAATTAAAAAATAAAAAAAAAGGGAAGAATCAAACATGTCACATCAATCAATTGAGTATGCTAAAATAATGTAAAATAATATTTATTGAATGAAAATAAACCACTCATATATTATATTCCTATTTCATTTATATTTTATTGGATAGATGTGGTAGTGTCTATTAATTTTTAATTTTTAATTTTTAATTTTTAATTTTTAATTTTTTTAAAAAGACTGATTTTAGAGTTGATAGTCACTGTCAAGGAGAGATCTATGCTTAAACTAAGGGGAGCCATGACCCCCTTAGTTTTTAAATTTTCATTCAAAATTTTGTTATTAAGTTAAATATATATGTATTTTTAAGCTTAAAAATTAGATTTGACTCTTACTAAAAGTAAATTTGACCCCTAATTTATATTTGGCTCCTTCATATAGAAAATCTCGATTTTATCCCTGGTCATTGTCACATCAACGCAGTAAAATTATGATGGGTTGAAAGTGTAGTATATAACATTATTCTTATGAAAATAAACAAGCTATATACTATACTCTCATTTAATATTTATTTTATTGTGCTGATATGACAGTACCCACTAATCCAGTAAAATAGATCAAGTAGAATTATAGTGTAGTATATAACATTAGTGTTACAAAAATAAACCAGGAACTAACTAAGAGCCAAACCAAAATGTTGACTTAGTTAATATAAGAAAGCAAAGGTTAACACAATAGGGCTAGGAATAATGAAAGTGATTTAGTACTTGATAAATCTTTGTCATTCTCCAATCAAATATATGCTGTATTATATTCTACAAATGCTCATTACTATCTTGGTTGTTGGTGAATTTAACAGGTAAAGTTGCTGATCCTGATGATATAAAAACAAACAAAAACATTGGTTTGGAAATTGAACCAAACTCAAAAGGCTACAAAACATAGAGAGACTCCTAATTTTGCTGCATATCAAGAAAATCAAGGGTTTTATTTGAACAAAATTTACTACCCCCAAAACATTTTAATCTAGAAATATACCATAATCACAAGAATTTGAATCAAAAGCTCATGAGAAGCATATGACTTATGAGAGATGTCATTGGATTTAAATGTTCCACTACTCTCCACCATAAAATCATATTCTACCAACCATTTTCCGAGAATCTTATGGAAAAGAGCAGTGGACCTGAGTTGAAAATCTCAAGACAAGGTGATTTGATTAGCACCAAAAAGTGGAAATAAAAAACCATGCAAAGGGATACGGGTCCCCAATCATTTTTAATCTCTGTAAAACTGTTTACCATTTTCAAGGAAAATCCTCCTTCCTTGCATGCCACGTTGAGAAAGTAGCACACAACCTTTTCACCTCTTGCAGTCAGGTGAAGTTGATTAATTAAATCCCCCCCATCATCATGACCTTTTTGTAAGAACTAGGAGCAAAAGGACAGCCTTGTCATGTCACTCAATCCACGAGCTGATGGAACTCAAGGGCATTCCCGTCATTCCACCCAAAACAAAACTCCCACATTAATTAACTAATTTTGCAATATTAAAGAAGCAGCCAACCATATCTAATTTTTAATTAAATAAACAAATTTCAGGCAATTATTTTAGGTAAAAATAAAACACTTCTCTGCGTTTGGCGCGTTTGGAAGCCACCGGACCCATAGAGAAAGATCCTCTCGCACACAAGGAATGGCATAGAAAGAAAGATGGAAAAAAACAAACACGCTTTGAAAAAAAAAGAGAGTTGAGTGAAAGAGAGAGAGAGAGAGAGAACCAAATTCCAAAACCAAGACAACCAAACCAAAACCAAAGCCAAAACTAAAAGAAAGAAGAAACAGTGATTGTGTGCGTGAGTGTGAGTGTGTGTATGTCTGTGACAGTGAGAGAGAGAGAGAAAGAGCGAAACCCAGAAATCCAAAGACCAAGCTCTTTCTCTATCTCTCTCTCTTGTCTCTGTCTCTTTCCCCATTTGATCGGAGTCTCTCATTCCTTGTACAAAGAAACATTCTAGAACCAACCTTTCGGATTACTGTACAAATCAGTGACCGGAGTAGGTACAATGGAGCGTTACGGTCGGCCTAGAACCGAAGGCTCACAGTCCGATCCGTCGCCGGAATGGACCGGTCCGGGACCCGAAACAGGGCTCGAAGGTAAGCTAAGAGACTCTGCATTTACGATTCCATTGTCGTTTTGTTTGAAATCCCATGCGTTTGGCGATTGCGATTCGCTAAATTAGAGCCTAATGTGTGAGAGCTATATTGGGTTTTTGATCTTTCATTGTGGTTTTTGCGGAATGTAGAGCCTATCTGGCAGTTGGGATTGGGTGGTGCGGAATCGTACCCGGAGCGGCCCGACGAGGCCGATTGTATCTACTATTTGCGAACCGGGTTTTGTGGGTACGGCTCGCGGTGTCGGTTCAATCATCCCCGTGACCGTGGCGCGGTAATTTCATCGAATTCCCTTTCGTTTCGCTCAATTTGGTTGAGTCTAGGGCTTAATTGGAAGGTTTTGATTGGTTTTCGATGTGATCATTGGGTTTTTTAGGTCGAATTTCGTTTGATCTTCGTCATATGTTTGGATTTGGTCAGGGGTTTTTGAAACTTGAGCGTTTTGGCTAGTGTAGTTGATGTGAAGTTGTTGAATTTCTTAGTAATTGTGGAGGAATTTGTGATTGTTTGAAGTTAAATGAATGAGATCTATAGGGTTGATATGGTGATTGAATGTTAGATTTTTGTTATTGGATTTTGATGGAAGTGTACTGCGCAGATTATAGGAGCTGCAAGACCTGGTGGAGGGGAGTACCCCGAGCGAGTGGGCCAGCCTGTGTGCCAGGTACGAATTTGGTTGTTCTGGTTGATTTTGAAGCTTGGGTTTATGCCAAATGGTTGATATTGGACAATGTCTGTACATTCACTTGGTTCTGCTGGATTGTTAACGTTTGTGTTTATATTTTGTGATTTAAGCATTGTTGATTTTTTGCTCTGTTTGGTTTTATGGTTTATGATGTATTGGGTTCCCATTGTATCAACTATGCTTCTTTTGCTCAATTTGCAGTATTATATGAGGACGGGGACATGTAAATTTGGTGCTTCCTGTAAATACCACCATCCTCGGCAGGGAGAAGAATCTGTTACCCCTGTGTCACTAAATTATTATGGATACCCATTACGTCCGGTTGGTATTCCTTTACATATATGTATTTTTTTTCCTTCAAATTTTTGTATCATATTGGAATCACATTTTCTTAATGTGCACTTAAGTTCAATCTAAACATGAATTTTATGAATAACAGGGTGAAAAAGAGTGTTCCTACTATGTAAAAACTGGGCAGTGCAAGTTTGGTGCAACATGTAAATTCCATCACCCACAGCCAGCTGGCATACAAGTTCCAGCAGTGTCAATACCACAACAAGTTGCAGCTATGCCTGCACCTACATTATATCCAGAGCCGTCTTCATCTGTTCCTTCGCAACAGTATGGGATAGTCGTTTCAAGACCTCCTCTGCCACCAGGCGCATATGTTCAAAGTCCATATGGTCCTGTGCTGTTTCCACCAAGCATGGTTCCCTTTCCGGGTTGGAGTCCTTACCCGGTAGGAAACTTCCATGCTTTACTATTCTGTCAAACTCTATGCTTTTTATTGAAGCTGTTAACCACTTGGTGCAGGCACCTATAAGCCCAGTACCCTCTCCTAGTGCTCAGCCCAGTGGCCAGTTTTATGGGATAACACACCTGCCTCCACCTGCCTATACTGGAACTTATCAAACTTTACCTTCTTCTGCTGGTCCTTCAAGCAGTAGCCAGAAGGAGCACTCATTTCCAGATAGACCTGGTCAACAAGAATGTCAATATTACATGAGAACAGGGGATTGTAAATTTGGTTCCTCATGTAGATATCATCATCCACCTGAATTGTTTGCACCGAAAACAAATGTTTTTCTTAGCGCCAGTGGTCTTCCTCTGCGTCCTGTAAGCATCTGCTTGCTTTGTTTTCACTTAGCATTATTGAATGTTTTGCCTGTTTTAACTTGATCTGCCATTTCCCAAGTCAAATTCAGTTTTACCTCTTATTTATTTATTTTAAACCTTTGAACCTATGGCTTTTTCTTTGTCTTCCTGCCTTAAAATCCAGTTTTGGTGGGCTGGATTCCATTTTATGGTTGATGAGAAACTTTGCAGTTCATCCAAAATCTGCCCAACCAGTGGTTCATTCAGGACATGTTATGCATGTTGATCATAGGCTATCTTGTAGACAAACCCAGCAGTTAAAGTTTGATATGGATATCCTTTCTTTGCTGTTCATTCCTATGGTTTGCATATCAAGTCATTGTTTTCTGTTACTTTTTTGATATGATGCAATAAGGAGAATATGCTAAAGCCTTCCTTTTTTGCTGTAACCACTACATGTTGACAAAGTAAGGATGTGATATTAACAATCATTAGCTAGAGAAAGATAGGTACTTAACATTTTTGGACAATAATATATGATGGAAGGGTGTCTTTTTAACCTAACATGTTTTGTCTTTATTTTATTCCTTTGAGATATTAAGCCACATAGGCATATTAATTGGACAGATTCTCTGAGAAAGTGCGTGCAGATCACTCTCATGGATAGGGAGTGAATGAATTTTGATTGCAGAAACTTTGGTCTATATGTCTGCATGAAGTGTGTGGCATAAGTGATTATGTGCCAGTGTTAGGATCCTAAGAATGGCTCTGTCTAGTCGATTGTGTTCGTCTCATAGCTAATGAAAGAGGCTAATGCTCTTGCCTTTCTTCTTGTCAAGTAATGCCCTTTTCCCACTTTTTTGTGTCATTGTCCCAGTCATAAGAGTTGTTAGGGAGGGATTAATCCCACTTTTTGTGTCATTGTCCCAGTCATTAGTGTTAGGAAAATAAGGAAGCTGAGGATTAACATCATGAATACATTTTTTTTTTTTGATGACGAGGAACCCCAACATCATGAATACAATTGATAGCTAGGGAATATGGTTTATGTGAATTCAGCTTAATCCTTTCTTACTTTACTACATTGTAGTTGACAACATTATTTTTTCTCAGGGTATTTTGTTGAGAGTCGATGTTAGATGCTACCTGATGTTTTCCTTTTGACTCTATTAATGATTCGCGTGTCAAAGATTATTTGTACTGGAATGTGATTTTACTTGTTTTACACCAATATCGACCAGTTTACTCATGTTGGGCCTGTTGGGTAATGAATGTTGAAGAAACATTCTAATTTTTTTTAGCAACTATACTATTATTATAATGTGGCTTTATTTTCAGGAATCCTTGTTGTGTCCACCATAAATCAGTAAATTCACTTTCTTCACTTTTGGATAATCTATGAAACTGTGATGTTTAAGGTGGTAGCTTTTGTGGTTTTCCCACACACTCACATTAAAATTCATATTTCCAAGTTCTAGAGAAATGAAAAAAGAAAAAGCGTACATTACTGGGCTGCTTCCTTAGTTTTGGTTAAGTGAGTATTTGAGATATCAAGAACTAAACTTAGTACCCTAATTTACATCATGATTAGCTGACATCATCGTATTTTCCTTGTGACTGAAGGGTGTTAAGATTCTGTGTCGTGCAAGGATTCCAAGGTTATGTATGTGGATTTGTCCTACTGAAAAACACTAATTCGTTACACATGTGAAAGATATACATAGGAATTGATGAGCAAACTGCTTGCAGTTGATTGTTTTCAGAGGAAGCTGAAGACTAATAATTTGAATATTCAATTTGACTAAGATTATTGTTGTCTTATTCCGAGTGATATAGGTAATGCAAAATAGGTTCACTGTACTACTTCAAGTACTCAATCACATCAAAAGAGTCGCATGTGACAAGAAAATCTGTGCAGCTGCTGAAATGAATGAGGTAGCTTATTGGGTATACTTTGTACTGTGGGAAGCTACGATGGGGAAGAACTTAAGAAATCAATAGCAAACATTCATGAAACCATTTAAAAGAATATTTAAATCTCTTTCATCAGCTTTCCTGTCAAAGCCCAAAACCCATTGGTTGGGGCAGCTGCCTATGCCCTGTTTTTCTGTCCTTTCTGTTTAGGGTCATGGGCTTGGCACCTCTATGGTTAATTTAATACTTCTTAAGCCTCATTACTCACTCAACTTGCCACGTCAATATCTAGTAAAAAGTATCGGGACTAGACATATAATGTCAACAATATAAAATTCATCGTGATTAGATGCACTTACTAACTTGCATATCGTTAACTGATCAACGATGAAAATTTGAAATCATTAAAACTAGAAGATTTTTTGTTACATGTCATCTACTTAGCAGGAACCAGCAATTTTTGGTCCAGATCACTTTTTACTGCTCATTTCGGGGAGATAGGAGGCATACTGGTTACTAAGAAAGGTTTTAGTGGAAAGGAGCAGATTGTAGAGCTGTCATTTCCATTACAAAATGAAATTCTGTTATCTTTTCTGCTATATATGTGTGTGTTGGTGACTTTGCTCTTTTTGACCTTCCATCTGTAAGCTGGTTCACACTGTCAATGATGTCTGCCATAAATATGTGATAAAATCATTTCATCATGCTTTCCCTTCTTTTATAACTCATTGAGGCTGCTCATAGGTTCTCATCTACTCTCAACTTCTAATTTTGTCCTTCAGTGAGGTACCATTACCCACTTTTAAATTTCTCATTATAACAGCAATCCTCTTTCAATTTCAGCTTTCTTGATTGTTGGCTTATTTGCACATCCTGAAGAAGCTCTTCTTTTTAGCTAGTCAGTTCTCATTCTACTGTGTGCTTCTTTATTAATATCTTCCGCCTTGTGAACTATATAGTCCAAGATGACAAACTAAAATATCTTTTGGTGCCTTTAACACATGTAAATATCTTTCTTTCGTGATTGTCCACATATCTGCTCATCCTGAAACAACTGCTCTCTCCAGCTAGACAGCTCTATTTCTACTGTGAAGTTCCCCCTTGATCTACAATAGTCTTCCCAGCGGACAAAACTACGATGGTTTGATTAATTGAGAAAAAAACAGAAAAAAGAAAAGAAAAAGAATACTCTTCAAATCCTTAACTTGATGCCTTATTCTAGTGGGTGAAATTAGATAAATACTCAATTGTTTTCTAAAATCTTGAACAATCCCAAAGTTTTCTAAAAATTTCATTGGGGCTGATTGCTTCCACTCAAATGTATGTGCTCTGCCGCTGATCATGTAAGTAGCCAGTTAGATTTGGTAAAATGTGAAACAAGTTTCCATTATATCCCCATGAATATGGATTATGATGGAGTGCCTGTAATGTTTAAATTGTGGTGAAGTATAATTGAAGTGTGTATTCTATGCATTTGGGTTATGAAGTTGGTCGCTTCATCAGTTGCATATGTGTGTCATCTACCAATGTAGTAGCATGAACGCTTGTTCAGTGTGAGAGTGTCCGTGCTCACTCCATTGGTTCCTCTCTTACTTATCTACCAAAGTATTAGCCGGAGCCCTTGTCTAGAGTGTATATTTACATTTGCGAGTGTGCATGTATATGCATGCTGCTGTTTCTTTTTGTTTTTTTTTTTTCGGGTGATAACCTATGGGTTACATTGTGGGAGGTGTAGCCCCCTCCCATCCCTTAACACTGCATCCCTAATGAAGGTGGAATTTGATCCTAGGTCTTTAGTATGATGCTAAAAGACTTTACTAGCTGAACCGTTTGGGACTTCATATTTGTGTATTTTTGAGAGGACATTAAAAGTAAATACTTTTTGCTTTTTTTTTTTTTTTTCAAAATAACATATACTTCTTTTTAACCTTCTATGGTTTAGTTTATTATTAATGCTGTCATTGGTTGTTTCTTTGTCAACCTTTCCCTGTGCTTTACATATTGTCTTCATACCTCAAATGTTCTGTCCTTCTGCCCTTCCTATTTTATTTCTCTCATTCATATGTTGGCTATCAAGAATTTAATACTCATTAATCAACCAATATCTCAATTTCCTGTTGCAATTTTATATGTCCTATGCTTTTAAATGTGGTGTGTGCTTCATTGTATTTTGAGTGGCTTATTGGTTGTTCTGATATTGTTATTTGCTCATCAGGGTGCACCACCCTGCACTCATTATGCAGATCGTGGAGTATGCAAGTTTGGGCCTGCATGCAAATTTGATCACCCAATGGGAACATTGAGCTACAGTCCATCTGCATCTTCCCTCTCTGATATGCCGGTTGCACCCTACCCTGTGGGATCTTCAATTGGTACGCTAGCACCATCATCTTCGTCTTCAGAGTTGCGACCTGAACTTATTTCAGGATCCAGCAAGGACTCTGTTTCATCCAGAATGTCTTCGTCAATGAGCACCTCTAGTGGGTCAGTTGGTTCGACTTTTTCAAAGAGTGGATCTGTTCCTCATTTGACTGTACAACAACCGTCTGCTCAGGGTTCTGGCCCTTCAACTGGCAGCACAGAGGCTCGTACTTCTTCAAACTAAGCAACAGCAAGCCATTCCTTTTTTATTACACCTTTTGATCAAATTTCATGAGCCAAAACATCATTTTTTTGGTGGAAGTCCTCAAAAAAGAGGTTTCATTTCCAAGTTACCAATGTTCTACGGTTCAGGTCTAGCACAGTCGCTTTTATCTTCTGTGTTCATATAGTCTTTATATGGCCATTTCCTACATCTTGAATAAATCATGGCCAGCCTTCAAAAGCTTAGCATACCCAGTATAGCATTCCCTCTTGCTTCCAAATAACCACGAAAGAATCTGCAATTTCGTTAGGCAAATCAGTGTCCCATATCTCTCCAATTTTTGGAGTTTGTTGTGCTTATTTTCTCTAATCTTTTTCTAAATGAAAAAGATGTGTCCTAGTGTTCTTCCATTTATATTGACTGTGTCCGTGTCTGTTTCTTGTTTTAGTTTAATATTGGGAACAAGCTTCCAAATCGTCTTAGGAATTTGAAGTTCTTATTGTTCCCTCACTTTTTGTCTAGGGTTTATCGTGAAAAAGAGAAGGAATCAAGAGACTCCAAGGAGGCATCAGACTGTACCTTCTTATATGGGATCAGATACAAAGTCATGTTGTGACAATTAAAATGCTTGACTTGGTTCTTGATTAGTTTATTATGAAACACGAATTATATGAAGAAACACTCGCATTTGTAATAATTGTTCCCCTCTATTTCTCCATTTATAGATGAGATCTATCCTTATTGCTTCCTATCAGCTTTGCTTATATATACCAAACTACCTCTGCTAAACTGGAGAGGTTTTTTTTTTCCTTCAAAAAGAAAAGAAATTGAAAATGATTCTTTAAATCTGTTATAATCACGTTCTTGCTAGAGTGCTGACATAACCTATCACAACTTATGTGCCCATCGATGGGAATTTTGCCTGCAGACCATGTTTTATTTGTGGACCATATTCCTTTCTAACTGTGAGCCGACATACTTTGGACACTGATGCTTAAATTTTCAATATTCAAATTTAATCATGTTAGTTAATTAAACCAGCAAATGGGTCTTAAAAAAAGAAAGAAAGATATGATCCTTTGTCGGACCACTACTAGCTAGGTGACTCGAATGAGATAACGATCCACGGCAATTGCATGCAATTTGACAGATAGTGTGAGAGAGCACCATATATATTATGACCACCTGAATGGATCCTAGGCAGGCAACCCCACTCCCGCGCTCCCATTAACCTAAAAATATTCATCCAGCAATGTTGTTGACATTAGAACTTTGGTCTCAATAGTACTTCCGCACGTACTATAGAGCAACGATAGAAACATACGGCCGGTTCTGTTCACTACTTGTAAAGTCGCCCAAGGGAACTGCACGTAAACTTTTCAAGCACTACAAATGGACTCGTCATGAGCGCCATTACTCAACTGCGTGCAGTATAGTGCCTGCACAGTCGCAAGAATGCCTTTTCATTCAATCTTTCTAGAACAAAAAGTAGACATTGATGATTAGTCTCTTTCTAGCTTGCCCAAGTATGGAATCTTTTAGTGTAATTACATGAGTGGAATTAGAAAGAGTTGCAAGCAAAAGGCCAAACTAGAACAAATTAAAAACTGGTGCATTAATTAATTCAAGTAGAATGACTCAAAAAATTGAAGATCCCAAGTCAAGTACATCACCGTAAGGAGAAATTAGTGATGGAAAGTAAGGGGTTGAAGAGGTAGGATTCTCAATAATTGGATACAAAGCTCCCATGCACCCATCTTCCACCATCAACGGGTTGTTGACCATTGCTGAGAGGTCGCTGGAATTTGACCCCCATGGCTGCTGCTGCTCAATATCCCAAAATCCATCATTGACTGCTTCATCCAAGCAAGCAAAATCTCCAGGGTAAGCTGGCACATGATTCACAAAGTCGTCTAAAGGAATTTCCATGGATTTTGTAGTAGTAGTAGTAGTAGTAGTGGGATTAGAAGGAGGTCTCAAACAGTTATCAGGAACAATGCATCCCAAGTAGCCTGAGTACTTTGAATCATCAGAGAAGAAGAAACTACTATCATCATCGTCTGCTGCTGCCCCATATGAAGTTTCTGCACACGCATTAATGTTAGGCTTAGATGGAGTACTAGTACTATTCTGATTGGTGGGTAGTACTTCTTTTGTCTGAGTAGTGGTAGTGGGGAACGACGTCGTCTGAAATGAAGGTAAGAAGGCCGCTTGAACATGGTCAAATGGAGTCGTCAGAAGAGAGTGGAAGGCATGATTACTATTTTCAGAGTATAAGAAATTTGTTCTTGCTTGTGTGCCTTTCATGGACAAGGCAGCCCTGTCATAAGCAAGAGCTGCTTCCTGAGCAGTGTCAAATGTTCCAAGCCAGTGCCTCTCTTTTGTTGTAGGGTCTCTGATTTCAGCAGCATATCGCCCCCAAGGCCGCCGCCTCACCCCAAGAAATCTCCCTGGCTCGGCTTGCTTTCGCCGCCCTCTTCTCTCCCCGGGCTGAGATGGGGATGTGTTTCGCTGCATTAGTGCAAAATCTGCAGCCTCATATCCTTTGTAGGGTTTATCCGAGGTTTTGGAGGTACTTGACATTGCTAGCTTGGCTAGTAGTTGAGCCAAGAAAATGTTGTTATATAAATTTGGTAAACTGTTGAAAGAGAAATGATAGGAGAAGTAGTGAAGGTTTTTGTTTCTGAATGGAAGTGTGAGGGTGCATGTTGTGGGGGGGGAGCTCTTTTAAAGACTCATCTGATCATGGAGAAAAGGAAAACGACACTACCGAATCTCATTCTGTGGAAGACCATTCTTCCTTTTCCACGTACCGACATACTTTAAAAATCGTCCTTTTTTGTTTTTTTGAATCCCATAACACTTCATCTCATATTTAATAAGTATCAAGCAAATGTGTGAAAATTAATAAAAGATATAACTGCCCTTGTGAGTTTTTATTTCTTTGTCAGCTGTAGTCGTTTTCTTCAAGTGTCTAAAAATATATTGAGAAAGTTGTAGTAATCAAACCAAAACAAGGTCCACTTGATGTTAGTATTGTTCACTATTATCATTAATTAAGCCAAATATTACATCATTCGTAAATATCTAAGTATGATCAAGTCACATGTAAACCCAGCAACTTGCAAGCCTATATACCTACAATTTGACCAAGTAGAACTCTATAATTTCTCTTTAAAAAAGAAAAGAAAAGAAGATAGAACATTTTTACTAATTACTATTTGATGTCGTGTGATCATATATAAAAAATCCTTATATACTGAGCTTTGTAGGAAAAAGATACCAGTCCCATGAAAACTAGAAGCAAAATTGAATGGTTGGTGCAAATGATAACTATGAATATAAGAAAAGGAACAGAGGAGCATGGCTTTTGTCAGCATACTCCTAGAGAGTCTCAAATATTTGAATTGGGAGGTAGTGATATTGGAACGTCATAAATTTTACCTCTCATGTGCACTACATGTGGATCCGCATTTTATGCAAAATAAATGAATGGAATTCTTTGGATGTTCTTGTCTGCTTCATGATTTTTCAAAGGAGCAGTTAAGATTATATCTAACTAAACACAAACAATCCAATAGGCTCCCCTGTCCTGCATCATGGCAACAACCCCACATCAGAGTACAAAAACAAAAAAGGTTCCCTGCACAAGTGCCATAAGTCAAACTTCCAATATTGCTAATTTGTTGTTTGTTGTTGATCATATAGTGGAATATTAATGCCCCCCAGTTTTTCCTTCTCATGTTCAAACTGATGATCATAAAGAGTCTAATTAAATCAATATATATATAGTTCTATATATATATAGAACCTAGCTAGCAGGTAATTTGTAGGAAAAGGACTGATTTGGGCAGCCATTTTCATACGTTGGAAGACCCCTTTTTAGGAATTCAATTAAACTCTCCAAATTTTGATTAGGAGAGACACGAGGGACGTCATTGTCTTATCACCAATTAAGTAATTAGTATATATATATAACAAAAGGGTATAGTCAAAAGGGCAATCAAAATAAAGCTTAAAGAACACTTGGAAGCAAGGTGGGATCAAACTGCCCAAACAATAGCTATGAGTAGTGGGACACTAAACCAATTTATTAGCAGTTCCAACAAGGAAAAAGTATATATAATTTCATTCCTTTGATTGACATTCACATGCCTAATGGCATTGGGAATAACATAAGCTAATCATAATCTAATGCTCTGCCACTGCTCATTATTATGGTCCATTCTAACCGTGCAATGGACCTAATGGAACTAAAGTAATGCAGAAAGCGAAATATAATCAAATGCTAAAATAAAAATGAGAGAGAGAGAGAGAGAGATTATAAAATTGTAAATTTCAATTTACATTCTTTTAAGAATGTCTTGAATCTATGACCCTTTGACTCCTCCACTAAAGATTTATATATTTAACAAACAAATAGAACTAGATGAGTAGGAAAATATGTTTTTTTCCAATATATCTTTTTGAGAGACCTAAAGGAACTTAAAATGGATAAACCAAAAGGCCACAGAAGACCAGGTAAAAGACTGTCCACTTTGAAATTAACAATTTATTAAGAGGCAGTGAATAAGTACTGAAGTGTGAAGAAAGGTAGGTTAGTCAAGCCTCACCTAAAAAGGAGTCTGCTAATTGGAATATGGAGTACAGATCGAGGTTAGATTTCCTTAAAATGGAGGGTTTGCTCTAAAGCTTCCAAAAAAGATAAGGTGGGGCGGGGGCCTCTCACTATAAGTTTTCTTTGAGATGGGACCTTTTTTTTTTTTTTTGGGTCATATGGGTATTTTGCACACTCTTCAAAACACCCACACACTTTTCCTCTGGCCTTAAAGGTTGCCCGGGTTTTAGGGAAAAAGATTAGTGTGTGTTTCTGTGTGTCTTTCTCAAGACTTGGACTTTGACGATACAGACTCTCAGATCTATCAGTGGGGTTTAGGGTAAGAAATTTTTTTTGCACTTTGATTAGATTTTTGCCTTTTTCTGCTTTTAGTTTCTTTCTAGTCAAAGTGTCAAACAACACACTCGTGTCCTTCATCAGTAATCATAATTATTCATTATATAACATTTTTTTTTTCATATATATTTTCTTTTTACTGCTTATATTATATATGGTGCAAGTTGGCCTAAATTGGCCTTGAGACTATAATTGTTCCTTGGCCTTTGGAACACTGCAAGATCATAAATTGAGTATTAAACATCCTAAATTCCTAATATCCCACCCGCCAATTAGAAAGAAAGGATATATAATTAAGTATGTGAGGATAATCTAATGGACAATGATGTTGTAGTAATTTTAACTTTCCATCATTTTAATAGAAATAAATGTCTCTAAATAATTTGAGAGTGACAGCAAACATTTAGAGAAAGTGTCTAGATCATATTTATCATGAAACAGTGTTTTAAATTACAATAGACAAGAAATAATTCAAATCCACTAGCTTATCCAACTTTTTAAACAATTATATATATATATATATATATATTATATATATATCCTTCCTTTTCTTGACCAAAAGAGACGTAACAATGATACATGCAAGTAATGTGTCAAATCTTTGAAAATAAAAAACACTATAATCAAATAATTAAAGTAAACAATGATAAATAATTAATATATATATCCTTTATTTTCTTGACCAAAAGAGACATGACAATGATAAATGCGAGTGATGTTTTGCAATTACAGAAATGCTATTTGATTTAAATCAAGGAAAATAATCGATATTTGTCCACGTACGTAGCATATTTAGAAAGAGTAATGCTTTCCATTACTCTCTTATCTCTTTCTTATCCTCTCAAAGTTTCCAATCAAAAAATCAATTTGCATAGATTAAATGCTATAAATAAGATTTTTATCCCTTTAAAAATTGAATATCTTTTAAAATTATTATTGAAAGAAATTTAATAATAATTTTAAAAATCACATCAATCTTAAAAATAAAAAAAAGATAAAAATCATACATATAGTTATTACTTAATGCTATGAAGGACGGGTAATTTTTAAAAATTTCTTTTGTTTTACTTTAAAAATAAGACGACTTTTAAAATCATCTTTTAATTAAAATTTAATAGTAATTAATCACAAGTCTTATTGTAATTTTAAAGTTACATAAATTCTTGAAAGAACACACAAAAGATTTCTAACATTACTTATAAAGGACCATGCCATATAAACTTTGGAGGGATAAGAGAGGGAGATGGAGGTGATCTATAACATTTAGAAAAGTTTTTTGTTTTTTTGTTTTTACCAAAAAGAAAAGAAAAGAAAAGTACTTTTTATTATTATTATTATTTATTTATTTATTTTTGATAAAAACCAGACACAAACACAAAAACACCATCCGGATTCCATGCCTACCTTTTAAGGCGACCACTGGGACACGGACACGTAACCTCCGAAAGACCACCAAACCTAGTGTTGACTATTACGAGGCATGGGAGATGAGACACGTGGATACTGTTGCCACGCAATCAGAGAGGGTCTAACTCTTCAACGTGTAGGCCAATGGGGCTTGTTCGTACAAACTTGCTGAGCTCCGTAAACCTAGTATTCTTTTACGTCTACAATTGTATGTACGGGATACGTGTCAAAGATCAGAACGTGATTCGCGGAACACCGTAAAATTAACAGACGAGGTTAGATGTAGGTTGAGAAATAAAACAGTGAAAGCGAATCTACGAGGAGTGGTCAAAGATTCATCACAGACGGTTTTGATTCAGATTGGACGGCTGAGAGTGAGTGTGACCCCGTCCTTTTGTCCCCCTTTCGGGGCAGATACCACGAGATTTGCTCCCAATCCTCGTAAAACCTTTTCATATAGATATATATATTGGTCAGCATAGCTTCAAATCATCTCCAGTATACATGTCAAATAAGAGGAATAAAACTTACAAAAAAAAGAAAAGAAAAAATATTATCCTTTTTAACATGTTGGTGTTACCCATTTTCTTTCCTAAATAACTATGTTGCTTACTTGCAAACCAAAGCAAAACTAATTAGAGCTCTATCACTAATTTCTTAAATTTTCTCTAAATATAAGGAATTAAATTAATTTCTTTCATATTTAAATAAACTCTGCAATAGCTTTTCTTATCTATTTTTCTATAGCATTTAAGTATTTTTTAAATTACTTACAAAAAAAAAAATCTTTAAATTAAATGATAAGAGAAAAAGAGAGGAAATAAAAACCATTTAAATATTGTTTCAAACAAATGCTAGAGAAAATAGAGTTTTTTTATATTAAATAATGTTAAGGGAACCACTTTTACTTCCCTAGATTTTAGATAGAACTCTTGATTCTCTTGGTGTTTCCTTAGTTTAGGGAACAATAAGAGAATCTATTTCAATGGATTTTTTTGAGTTTTCCCAACATTTAAGTAAGGAAATGGACTTTAAACAAAGCAATAGCTTCTCTTAGATTTTCCTTATAATATTAGCAATGACTTCCCTTAGATTTTCCTTAAATATAGGGAATCAAAATACTTTTGTTTTCATACTCAAATAAATTCCATAATAGCTTCCCTTATCCATTCTCTATATAATTTAAATATTTTTAAAATTAAATGTTAGGAAAAAAAAAAAGAAATAAAAAACCATTTAAATATTGTTTAAAATAAAGCTAAATGAAAGAGAGTTGATAAAAAAAAGCCTTTATAATAAAATAATGGTAAAGGAAGCAAAAGTGTTATCCTAGATCTAGGGTACTACTTTTGGTTTCCTTGGCTTAAGGAACACCTAGGGAAGCCATTGCATGAGGGGGTTTTAAAAGTTTTCTCTACATCTAGGAAAGGGAATGAGATTTATGGTAGCCATTGTTAATGTTCTTAAATGTAGGAAACCAAACTACTTTTTTACTTACCTATTCAAATAAATTTCACAATATCTTTCCTTAGACATTCTTATCTGGCTCCTTTAATTATTTTCCTACTTTAGGAAACCAAAATTCACTTTAGAGTATTTGGAGCTTTCATGTGGTTTCCTACTTTGAAGAAAAAAGTGGGGAGCTTGAATAGTGTTCTCTACTAGTAGGGATTACTATTTGCTCATTACTTTTCTTTAAACTAATAAAATACTATTTCTCTCTCCAACTTTTTATTATTTCCTATTTTATTTCTTTTCCCATTTTCTTAAAATATTATATTTAAATGAAAAAGTGAAAGTGAATCCTTAGTTTAAGAAGCCGGATGTAAGTGCTTAGAAAAAGTTGATAGTTAAAGTAGAAAGAAAAGATTTTATTCTCAAAATATAGAGTAAATGTAGGAAACCAGATGAGAATGCTCTTATCATTTTATATACTAATTAAATATTTTTTAAATTAAATGTTAGGAGAGAGAGAGAGTAAAAATAAATCATTTAAATATTATTCCAAACAAATGTTAGAGGAAAGAGACAAGAGATAAAGTTTTTTATATTAAAATAATATTAAATGAACCACTTTTTCTTCCCTAGATTTGGGATACAACTTTTGGTTCTCTTATTATTATTATTTTTTTATTAGTTTAGGGAACAATAAAAGAATCTATTGCACAGTTTTTTTTTTTCCTATATCTAAGGAAGGAAATAAGTTTTAAGAAACCTGTTGCTAGTACTCTTACAAGCACAAGATGGTCTTATACATTCTTTTCTATCCTTTGTTCATTTCCCAAACACAATTTTGTTGCATATGTATCTATCATTTTTCTGTTCAAAGAAAATGGAAGTATATAAAGGAAAAAGGGTTGGAGGATGGGGATCTTTTCCCTTTGTTATTAGTACGATTAATATAGGACAATGGGAGAAGGGATGGCAGCCAATATAAGATGTCCACTTGGTTAGGTTATGTGCTTTTGCATTAAGTGGGATTGAAGTCTCATGTAATTCTTTTAAGGAAGTGCAACTACAATTTCAAAGATTCATATTGTTCATCAAAATGAGCGGCCTAAATTTAGCCACTTAAATAATATAATAAAGTTAATAGGTAGCTAGACCACCCCTTAAGGTCGTTGGCCACCTCCTAAGGTAGTGGCTAAATACCTTAGGAGGTGGCCAAACACCCCATATATACCCTCTATAGGGGGCCGACCACCCCCTAAATATTTGCCAATAAAAATTGTGAATACATTTTGTTTTTCATAATGTAGGAGTTTTAATACTTTGTACCTATATATTCTCTCTCTGACAATTTTGTATTTTGGCTGTTCATTTCTATGCGTGTGGGAGATCTAGAGTCTATAACAATAAAACCAAACAATATTTCGTATCAATTTATGTGTTAGCTTTAGATCACTTGAGAAAGGGTAGAAAGTTAGGTTATTTTTAAAAAAAATAAAAATTGCTAAGCTTTGTATAAATATTCTTGCATTTGTTGTATGTGACGTGAGCACCATTTTCCTTTAAAATTTCTATTTATTACTTATATAGTGACTATTGCAATGCATAGTTTTCATAAAAAAATTGTTTATAAAGTGTCATAGCCGTTTTCCAAGTCATATGTTTTACTGAGAGTTTATAATTTTTTTTTTTTTTAGATAAAAGGGTTGGAGGGGAAGGTCAATTGTAGCTATCCTACTTGGGCGTGACCAAAGTAGCTCCCAATCCATGGGGCGTCACTTAGGAGGGGCCTAGACAGTGGGAACCGCAGGTGTTTCCTCACGACTGACCGAACCATAGCTTAACACCTGCCCCATCAGGACATCAATGAAATTCAAGGTGGCGAACACTAATAGACTAAGGGATTCTCATTGCTGGAGTCGAACCCAGGCCCAGTGCATGCCCAACTATTTAGAAATTTCCTTGAAACTATTGAACTACCACCCTTGATGATACAGAGAGTTTATACATAGTAGTAAGATCAAAACTCTATTTTTCTTTGCATTTTCTTTTCTATATATATATATATAAAATTTCATATCCTATAATATGAAGCGAATGAAACAATTGATGCCTTATAATAATGTAAACAACAAACAATGTAAAACATATCCAGATATATATACAAAATAGTATGGTCAAGTGTTTAACTCCTACTTGACTGTAGGTAAAAAAGATAAGAGTTTGAATCTCTCTCATCACTGGATCAAAAGGATAAGAATTTGACTCCCTCTCATTACCAAATTTAGAATATATAAGAGTTTAACTCCATCTCATCCATGGATCAAAATGATGAGGGTTTAACCTCCTCTTATCCATGGTCAAAATCAGACAAAAACACTTTTAGGAACCCCTTTTTATACCAAGCCTTTCCATCTTCAGGAGTCATACTTTCATCTTTAAAATCACTTTTGTAAAACCATACTTTTCCTTTCAAATCTCATTCCTTTGAAAATCATTTCATTTTAAAACTCATTTTCATTTAAAGCATGCAAATACATGGTAACCTAGCTTCATCTTCATAAACATATTTAAACATGCATAACTCATTATCACAAATGAAATCATGCTCATAGGAATACATATATCATGCATGTGTAAATATTTTAGTGCTAGGTCAGTAAGTTTATATTTACATTTCTTTGGTTTGTTCTTGAACTAAAATTTCATTGGTTTGAATCCAATTCTCCGCTACAGTCACATTGTATGATTAGGTTCTAACCTTCCTCACAATCCCTAGGACCTTTGAAAATCACAAAACTTTCATGTGAAAATCTAACTCCACTTTATACGTCAATTTTGTTAGGACAAAATTGTGGCAAGGTCTTATGCGTGATATGACACCCGTAGCCAAAGTTACGCCAAAATTACTATCATGTGTGTGATATTGCCTGATCAATTAAGTATAAAAGAACTCGGGATAGATAGAATGAAATAGATCGAAAAATGAAGTCAAAAATGTGAAATTAGGACTTACTGCACGAAATTTGATCAATTGAGCAC
The DNA here is from genome assembly GCA_900184695.1 of Betula pendula. Lineage (NCBI taxonomy): Eukaryota > Viridiplantae > Streptophyta > Magnoliopsida > Fagales > Betulaceae > Betula > Betula pendula. The sequence goes on from FXXK01000485.1 coordinate 349,198, forward strand.
TATGCTCAATTGACCGAGAGTGGACACATGTCACAATCAAGATTGTTTAGTTGGAAAAATTCAAGCTCGGGTCTGTACACATACTCGATCGACCGAGCTTGTTGTCCTGACTTAGATTTGCTTATTTGACTCGCATTAATTGCGAGTTCTGAAGGCTCGGTTGATCGAGAGTCAGGCTTGATCGACTGATACATGTGGCACACGATGCATGGACGAGATGAAAAAGGCTTGATCGACTAAGCATTAGAGCAACCAATTTACAAATCTATAAACAGTTACAAGATTTCATTCTCTCACATTTCAAACGTTGAGAGGCTTAGAGAGGAGATCTTTAAGTAGCGAAATCCTGGGAGTTTGAGCGTTGGAGCAAGGTACTACGGGAGGTATAAAATCTTGCACTCTCGTTTTGTCCATATGATAGTAAATATAGTGTAGTTGAAATGCCCATATAGATTTAAACGAGTTTATACCATATGAGTAATACTAACAATATTGTGCTACCACGAGAGTGGTTGTATTGTATATTGAAAGAATAGAGTATTGGTAGTTATTTTGATTAATGTATAAAAAGGGCTTGCATGGCTGTCTCAGGTGCACACATCTTAGTCATGGTCACCTAGCTATATTTATTGAGCGCATTTTCGAGCTCAAAATCCATTATTTTCATCTTCAAAACCTTATTTAAGGTTATCATCTGTCTTTATTAGGAAATACTTATTCTCCTTTAGGGGTAGCTAGGGTTTCTTCTTCTCCTATTCATGATTCATTTTTTCATTTTTTCTTCTTTGAGAGTTAGGCCTGATTGACCGATGCTGTCAAATCAACTCCCTTGATTGTTATAGTAGGTAAATGTCATACTGACGTCATCAATTCCCCCCACCCCCCTCTGGAAAAGAAATCAGCTTCGACGAATTGTGAACTAGGTAGGCATTATAAAGATCAAGATTAAGGTGTTGGACTTCCTCAATTTGGAGTCAACGATAATCATTTAGCAAACGATACTTCCATTTAACTATTAACTTCTAGTATCCACCACGACGAGTAGAAAAAAACTTAGTTGTCTAAAATAGACTCGATCTCATCATAGGGTTTGACATAAGTAGGAATACAAATAGGAGGTTCAGTTGCACATTCTTCTTCAAAATGGCCAAAGTATGCACTTAGGTTTTCTATGTTGAAAATGAGACAAAAAGGGATGTCTAGATGAAGATCAAGATGATATGCATTGGCCCCTATTAGAAACATGTATGTGAAATAATCACATCAAAATTAGTGAAAGAGTCCCAAGGAATGAGCTTCATGTAGACATAGCACCAGATTTTTCAAAACATGAGACAATATGCAAGACAAGGTATGAACACATACTTTAGGAGAAGTCGGCTAAGGTTTTATTGGTGATGCACGACTAGGGCTTATGCTCTAAAGACCTTTTGATCTTCTCTTTAGTTCTGATTTGTGACTAATGAGTGTGGGTTATCATACACAAGACTCCTTTAAATAGACATGTGAATCCTAGTTAGAATAAGAATTGGAAATCAGATCTCACACCAACACAATTCACCTGCCTACTTGGAGTTCTTCTCATGCAATTAGGTCAAGCTCAAAAAGGTAATTATCAACTTGAAAAGGGACCTAAAGAAAAGATAAAAACTAACTCAAGTGGGCCTAGAACACTTGTTTCATGACTTGTTCTAAGTTACCATTAATCACAATTTATTCCACTATAATGTTGCAATTGCACTATAGTATTTATTTTGATTAATGAATAGCTCACTTGACATATTATAATTGCATTTGACTCCTTCATAAAATATCCATAGTGAAATTAAAATCAAAATAAATTTGCTATCACTTTATTTCACTATCTCTTAATCCTTGAGTCTCCAATTTAATCTCTCGACTATTCTCATATCTTGAATTATATTTCATTATGTATATTTAATTTTAGTAACTTCTTACTAAGCAACATAAGTTCAAGATTTCGAAAAATCAATTCCTATTAAATTATCTCAAAGGAATTTTTCATATCTCTTTGATTCCAATCAAAGTGATTATGAATGTCATCTTGATGAGTAATGTTTTCATAATGTTACATGTGATCACCCAACATATTGAGATTTTGACCATGAATAGTCTCACTCTTAAATGTATCAAAGTGACATACACTTCACATTTGATTTCAACTATACACCTCATTTGAGACCGTCTAATCAAAGGTTTCCCATACAAAATCAACCTATGCTAATTTCCAAGCAGAAACTATGCGGCGACTATATTATCCATCCGTTCGGCTAGGTTCATACCACAAGTAAATCCTTGAGCGAAAACTTTGTTGATTCATTGATTAGAGCATTTATAGTGGTGTCAACAGATTTTACTAGACAATTTAACTAAAAATCATTTTTTTCTCTATTTTAACCATCAATTTTTTAAAAGCATCCTTAACAACCTTAGCAAATTAACTACTCACTATCACTATTCTATTTAAATATTATTTTTTAATTTTTTTTTTTATTTTAGGGGAAAAAACACTGTGCGTGGGAAAGGAAAGAAGGAAGAAAGAAAAAAAAAACTGGGGAAGAAGAACTTTGCTTGGGAGAGGAAAAAAAAATAAAAAAAGTAGGAAAAAGAAAATATAATATTTTAAAGGTTTGGTGAGTGTACAATACACTCATCGGATATTTTGGGCCAAACTGCTGAGTCCACTAGAAGACTTTTTTGCACTTATGGTTAAATTGCCTCAACAAAGTAGCCAAAATGCTCTTTTTTGCACTTTTGGTTAAAAGGCTACTTTGTTAAGGCCGCTAAAAATGCTCTTATACTAAAGAAATTGAATCTTGTTCACACCAAAATAAAAGAAATGAAATTGAATCACTCTTTTTTTCTTTTCTTTTTCTTTTTCTAATATGAAATTGAATCACTCAAGTGCATATTTATACAGATTATGGTTTCAAATAAATCAAACAAATGCGCTTAAGCAAAAATTACAAACCTTTCAAGGTTGCTCATTAGATTGGAAACGTAAGTGCGTTCAAGCAACTTCATCATTTAAAACTGCATTACTCCACTAATGATGTATGGGTGCCCATCCTGTATCTGCCTGTGCATGTGTTTACTGCATTGCAAAGAATGAACTGAAAAAGCGACAGCTTCAAATATCATGAATGAGCACTTGAAAATGTGGTATCATGCCATCCTGAAATGCCTAGTGGTGACTCATCTGCATTACCCCTGTGGTTCTTCTAGCCACTCAGCAAGCTTTCAACTGCCACATCCCTCATATCAGTAAAATTCGTAGCCCGCAGCATCATCTACCCATTGTCTAGCACAGCACCTCATTTTCACAACTGCTACAGATTGAAAATGCAATACTAGTGAGTTTGCATTTTTATTCCAATGCTTGCAAATATAGTAAATTATATATGTAGCCAGCAAAGGAAGCATAAAGGTAAAAATGGTTTGATTAATGCCAACATTCCTTATATTTTTTTTAATAAGTAATAAATCAATCTCACTTAAAGCATAAGACGCCTTTAAGTAGACAAAAAGTCAGCAAAAAGAACCACTTAACTACAAAGAGCAAAACGAATACGGAAGTCACTATAATTAATCGACAGAGGAGACACAAATGCTGTCATCCATGGATACATTATTTCGTAGAACAAAAATAAAATTTCTCATAGCGTCATTTTCCTATCCTCAAAGTTTCTATCATTCATTTTTCTCCAGAAACACTAAAAGAGGCTTGTAGGCACCATTTTTCACACCGCAACACTCCTTGGCTTGCCAGAGGACCACTAACAGTCAAACAGATCAACAACACGCCTAGGCATAACTCAGGACATCCCAAAAACAAAAAAAACAACAAACAAACAAACTCCAAATGGTGAAAGCCACATCACAATGAAAAAAAAGGTGGTCTATTGACTTCTCATTCCTCTTGTACATGCAACATCTATCCATCATGATGACGTGCCACCTCTTGAGATTATTTAAAGTGAAAATCTTGCCTAGAGCTGCTGACTACGCCAAAAAGGCTGCCTTCGAAGGAGCCAACATTCCTACAAATATCCAAGGCAAAGGTCCTTCCCATCTACCATTATTAACTATAGAGCCCTTACTATATTCAATCTTCCTTCTTTTGGGTCGGCCACAATTCCTAGATTGTATCAAATAATGGCCAGGAAATAAATTCAGTTTTAATTTTTGTCACTTACTAGATAACGATACTCTTGAAACAAAGAAGTTCCATGGACCATACCTGCCATTACCAACATTCAATTAACAGGCAACAAAATAAAGCTGGAGTTACTTCCACTTAGCCCATTTGATCGACTCAGATGATTCCTTCTTCACAGTTGAGGGACCAGAACTGTCAGTGGAATCGTGCCACACCATCTCCATCTGGCAGAGAGCAAAGAGGAAGACATGGTCACTGAAGTTCTAGCAATGATGCAAAATTTGAATAAGAGCTTCAGGTTGTTCAATGGTTTGAGCTTGGATAAAATAACATGAAAACTATACTCTGGCTAAGAAATTATAGAGATATTCGTATTGTCCATTTGCACTAGGAAAATGAAAACACCATTATGTATCTTCATGACAAAAGCCCGTCTGTATAAACCACAAGCCACTTAGACTCCTAAGAAAAAGGGCCAAAGCTTGTGTGCCTTACTAGAAAGACATGGTCTTAAAGGTGTCTACTGTAACAAATCATCACAGACGTTTTTCATGTTGCCATTGTTGTTTGTACAATTGTGTGCAGATGTGTTAGTATATCGTTTTATGCTAGGGTGAGTGATCAAAAGGCTCACAACCATTTGAGGTTGACGAAGTACAAGGCAGTATAAACACACCTCTCCAACAATCACTGTGTCACCCTCCTTGACGCCAAGTTTCATGAGAGACTTATTCACGCCACAAGCCTCAAGAACATGATGAAATCTTTTGTCAGAGTCCACGTACCTGATCCAATAAAAGCATTAACATATTTTCACAAGATGCATCAGAAACACAACAGAGATATATCTGACCCTACAGTGGATAACAGTGATGCAGCATTATTATTATTTTTATGAGTAATCGATAATTATTATTAAAAGCATAAAGACATCCTTAATTACACAAGAACTATACAAGATAATGCACCTAGCTAGAAGAAGCAAAAAGAACAAAAAAATTATTATAACTAAGAGACAACAGAGAAACCTTTTGTGAAGTGGCATTAAAGGCATTGGGCATACTTGTGAAAAACAATCTTTGGCAAATCCTTTTTTCTTTAATGTCAAGTTCTTTTACTCAACCAAAGAAAAAAAAATTGTTTTATTCTTGTTCATACTAAGCAAATAGCATTTCGTAGTGATTTGTCCCCTGGACCAGACCTATTAGAAAGATCCCAGCTCTCTTAGCAAGGGCTATCTCTCTTGTGAGGCAATGAATAATCATCAAGTTTGGGCAAATCCTTACTTGGAGCAAAGCATCAATCTAAAGCAACTAAAGAGGCCCAAACAAGGGAACAAGAAATGACATTAAGATTTGAACTGGATGTACAACACACCGATTCATAGAAAACTACTCAACAAGCAGTTAAAATAGGAATATCTTTCTCATTTTAAACATAATTTTCAATACTCAGGTCTTGATAACTTTGTCAATTCACACACAATTTTGTAATATACTTCCGAACATTGTAAGGGCAGCATATGTGTGTTTATTTGAGTGCGTTTGTATTTTCTCAGAAATGACCAAAACCCAACCCCGCCCCCCTTCCTTTTTCAGCCCAAGAAGTGATCAGGTTGAGTACTAATGAACGCATAGAAATCACAAACCATGAATTTTATTGACTGAAATGGTCAACCCTGTCCCATAATGCAGGTTGGACTTTGGACATTCCTGTTTAGAACTGCACCAAAGACTGGAGAAATGATGTCCAAAACTGATGTAGGACGCTACATCTGATTGGATGTCATTTTCGACCGCCAATCAGTGAAGCGATCGCCAAGCCCTCTCCGAGAGTCCATCCCGAGAAGCGAATGCCAAGAGTTTTCCGAGAGTCCATCCAAGAAGCGCTCTCCGAGGGTTCCATCGCTGAAGAAGCGATTGCCAAGCGCTTTTCGAGAGGCCATCTCGCAAAGCAATCAAGACCAAGGAGGAATGATCAGATAGAACGTGAATAGCTGGCGCATTAATTGTTGATTCAACGTAACTGCCAAGCTGAAGATTTTATTTGATTTTTTTTTTTTTGATTTACAATTAAGACTTTATTTCCTTTCCTTTCTAGGATTGTAATTTCTTTTTTTCTTACTAGGATTAGGTTTACTAGTTCTTCAAGTATTTCTTTAGTATTTATACATGAGTTTGTAATGTAAACAATACCCAATGAATTATTATCAAATATGAGAATTTTCTCAAATACTCTGCGAAATTTTCGTTACAAGCCTTAGGGCTTGTTTATCTTTTAATTAGAAGACACAAGACGCTTCCGGTTGTGTTACCAAGTGTTCCACTATGTCAGTTAGTATTAGACCAGGCTTTATCCTGATCAATGGCCAATTAGCACAATGGCGGCAATCCCCCTAACAATGTTTATCGTGAGAGGGAGGCTCCTTCGAGAGCCGAATTCCAAGAGTTCCAGCAGTCGATACAGCGGCTGCCAGAGATGTTGGAGCGATTGCAAAAAGGACCTATTTGGAATCACAGGGATGATGACGCCCATGATGACTATGGGATCCAGGTGAGACCCATTCATCACTACCGCCTTGCACCATAAATCGTTTGCCAACTTATGACGATATCAGCAATGACGAGGATTTCACTGAAGGGTATTCGGCCGAAACGTTGGAGCGGATTGAAGGGGTGGAAGATGTGGAGGAGCTAGTCGTGTAGGCGCAGGCTTCGGAGGTTGCAAGCGTGGTGGCGCCGGTTTTATAGGGAATGCCAACGGAGGTGCTAGCTATAGGGGTGCTTATGGAGAGCAGTCTATGCGTCAAGATTACAATAGGGAGGAATCCCGTGAGTCCCGTATGAAGATTGACTTCATTCAATCGGCAACTACACATCGAAGATTTCCTAGATTGGGTGACGGAGCTGGAACGAAGTATTCCCAAATATCGAAAGGTGAAGTTGGTGACGTACAAGTTCAAAGGAGAAGCATCTGTTTGGTGGGAACAGCTACAGATTTGCGTGCCCGACAAGAAAAGGGGCCTGTGACTTCATGGTTATAGATAGAACAGCTCCTCAAAGCACGGTTTTTACCATCGGACTTTGAGCAGTGTCTGTTCCAACAATACCAAGAGTGCCGACAAGGAGTTGGCACAGTTCAAGCGTATAGCGATGACTTCTATCAATTGTCCGCCCGAAACGATCTCATGGAGACAAAAATGTAACAAGTGGCTAGATTTATTGGAGGGTTGTATTTAGCAATCCAAGATAGGGTATCTATGCATCATGTCTTCACTTTGACAGAAGCCGTTAGCTTAGCCACCCAAGCGGAGAAGCAAGTGGAGTGGGCTAGAGACATGGGAGCGAAACCCAAGTGACTCGACGCGATCTGTGCAAAGTCAGGAAAAACAACTCATGGTTTCGACAGCAACTCCAAATCAACCCATTACTCTCACAGGGAAAGGCGTTAGTGGCAGTACTAATGTCACAAGGCAACTAGTGACCATACCCCCATCCAACAACCCGTATGCACGGCTCGGTCCAGAAAAGTATTTCAAGTGCAACCAACTGGGACAGAGGTTACCTCAATGTCCTAAGAGGCAGATGGTGACTTTAATCAAGGTAGAGACAAGAGGAGGTGAAGAGGATGGAGTGAATGAAGCAATCGGGATGACCAACCCGATTACGAAGGAGATTCGGCTGACTCCAATGAAGGAATATTGCTCTCTTGATCTTTGGTAATTCAACGTGTACTCTTGACTCTGAGACAAGAGGAACACCCACAGAGAAACAACATCTTATGTATTTGTTGCACGATCCACTAAAAGGGTAAGTAATGTCATCATTGATGGTGGCAGTGGAGAAACGTCGTCTCTAAATAGATGGTTATAAGTTGGGTCTGAAGACTGAGAAGCATCTATCACCATACAAGATCAAATGAATCAAGTAGAGTACTGAGACTCAAGTGTCCGAGAGATGTCGCTTCATGTTCTCGATTGATAAACACTACTCGGATTCAGTGTTGTGTGATGTGGTGGAGATGGACGCGTGCCACATAATCATGGGGAGACCATGGCAATGTGACGTGGATGCCCAGTGCAAAGGACAGGACAACGTCTACATTATCTTTTGGGAGAGTCAGAAGATAATATCTCGACCCCTGTAAGAAGAGGCGTTCAGTACTCCTACCTGTTTCGAGAGTAGGCAGGTCATGTTGACCACGGGATCAGAGTTTATGGATGATGTTGAAAAGACCTAAGAGATCATCGCATTGGTAACCGAATGGACTACAGCTCCTGGTTTGCAAGAAACTCTTGAGCTATTACGACCAATGTTAGAGAAATTTTGAGACATCATACCTGATAAGATGCCCGAAGGGCTTCCGCCCATGGGAGACATATAACACTATATTGACTTAGTGTCAAGAGCAAGCCTCCCGAACCTTTCATACTATCGAATGAGTCCAAAGGAGAATACTATCCTAGAAGAGCAGATGGAGAGGTTAATTCGGAAGGGACACTTGCGGGAGAGTATGAGTTCATGCGTCGTACCAGCCTTACTAGTACCAGAGAAGGATGGTAGTTGGCGGATCTGTGTGGACATTTGAGCGATTAACAAGATCACCGTCAAGTATCAGTTCCCTAGTACCATAATAGGCCATATGTTCGACATGCTATCTGGGGCAAAGATCTTCTTGAACATCGATTTAAAGAGCAGTTATCATCATATTTGCATACGACCGGAAGATGAATGGAAGATTGCATTCAAGACTAATGAAGGGCTTTATGAGTGGATGGTGATTCCCTTCCGACTATCGAATGCACCTAGCACATTCATGCGACTAATGAACCAGGTACTGAAGGCTTTCATTGAAAAAAATTTTGTCATCTATTTCTATGATATTCTTATCTATAGTTGCAATCCAACGAATCACATGAATCATGTAAGGAAGGTATTGGAGACCCTCTGTGACAACAAGTTGTACATCAACTTGAAGAAGTGCAATTTCATGATAGATCGACTGCTCTTCCTCAGATTTGTGGTAAGCGCAGATGGCATCCGAGTGGATGAAGAGAAAGTGAGAGTGATCCAAGAATGGCCAACACCCAAGTCCGTGGGTGAAGTGAGAAGTTTCAACGAGTTGGCAACCTTCTACAGAAGGTTTGTTCAAAATTTCAACAGTATTGTGGCATTGATCACCGAGTGCATGACGAAAGGAAAATTCAACTGAGGTGATGAAGCTAATTGGAGTTGTCATCAAAGAAAAGCTATGTACAGCACTTACTCGCTTTACCTGACTTCAACAAGTTATTCGAAGTTGAGTGTGATGCATTGATCGTGGGGGTTAGAGTTGTGCTGTCTCAAGAAAGGAAACCAGTCGAGTTTTTTGGTGAAAAGCTCGGAGAAGCAAGGCAAAAAATGGTCAGCATACGAATTGGAACTTTATGTTGTCCTTAGAGCACTCAAGGTGTAGGAGCACTATCTAATTCAGCGAGATTTCATCCTATATACAAACCATCAAGCATTAAATTTCATCAATAGTCAGAGAAATCTGAATCAGATGCATACCCGATGGGTTTCTTATATCCAACGGTTCATGTTTTCTCTAAAACACAGGTCGGGAAAGCTGAATCGAGTAGCTGATGCTTTGAACCGCCGAGCTACATTGTTGATCGCCATGAAGGTTGAAGCGATGGGATTTAAGTGCCTAAAGGAGTTATCTGAGCCAGATGAGGATTTTGGATAAGTCTATAGGCGATGCAATACAGAGCAACCGATTCTCGAGATGCATATTCAAGAGGGGTATCTATTCTAAGAGAATCAACTTTACATCCCGAGGAGTTCCTTACATGAACAAGTCGATCGGGAACTATATGGAGGAGGTCTAGGTAGACACCTTGAAAGGGACAAGACCATCACCTTGGTAGAGAATCGGTATTACTAGCCACAATTGAAGAAGGAATTAGGTAATTATGTTTGGCAATGCCCAATCTGTTAGGTAACTAAGGGGCAAACTCAAAATACAGACATGTACATGCCTTTACTGATACCGAACGCACCGTGGGAAGATCTATCCATGGATTTCGTAATGGTAATTGTAGATAAGTTTTCCAAATTAGCTCACTTTGTTGCTTGCAGGAAAACATCAAATGTTGTTCAAGTGGCAAATCTATTGTTCCGAGAGATGGTCCGATTACATGGAGTACTGAAGTCTATCACCTCCGATCGCGACACCAAATTCTTATCACTTCGGGCGAATGTTGTGGAGACGGTTTGACACAGCATTGAATAAACTGAAGTTGTTAATCGGACCTTAGGCAACTTTCTTCAGTCTATTGCGGGAGACAAACAAAAATAGTAGAACTTGGCTCTAACTCAGGCCGAGTTTGCCTATAACAACATGGTGAATAGATCCACTCGGAAGGTACACTATGGGATCGTCTATGGGAGGACTCCAAGGCCTACAGTAGACCTTGCAGCTCTACGCAAGTTACTGGGGGCTAGTGTGGCAGCAAAGCATTTAGCAAAACTGGTGAAAGCCACCAAAGAGGAAGTTCGACAGCATCTAGAAGTCTCTTATGCCAAGTAAAAGATAGCGGCAAAAAAGGGATGGCGATCGAAGATTTTTCAAAAGAGATCTTGTGATGGTACATTTACGCAAGGGGCAACTGCCGACTGGTACTTCAGGAAAGCGGAGGAACAAGAAGTATGGTCCATACAAGGTACTTGAGAAGATTAACGATAACGCATATGCCATGGATCTTCCAAATGACATGGCAATATCCTCAACATTCAATGCGGCAGACATTTTTTAATATTTTTTGCCAGGCAAGTCAAAAATTAACTCGAGATCGAGTTCTTTCATGAAGGGGAGACTGATGTAGGATGCTACATCCGACTAGATGTCATTTTCGACTGTCAATCAAAGAAGCGATCGCGAAGCACTCTCCGTGAGTCCATCCTGAGAAGCGATCGCTAAGAGTTTTCCGAGAGTCCATCCAAGAAGCGCTCTCTAAGGGTTCCATCGCTGAAGAATACTTATCGCATGCAGTATCCGAGTCTTGCCCATCTATTCCATGCGAAACGTGTTGTGCATTAGCAAGATAGGATATCTTGGAATAGGTTAGATCTCTCATCTTTGCACAATGATCTTCTGATCTTGGGCACGATCGCCAAGCGCTAAAAAGAGAGGCCATCCTGCAAAGCCATCGAGACCAAGGAGGAAGGATCGGATAGAACATGAATAGTTGGCGCATTAATTGCCAATTCAACATAACCACCAAGCTGAAGATTTTATTTGATTTTTTTTCTTGATTTACAATTAAGACTTTATTTCCTTTCCTTTCATGAATTGTAATTATTTATTTTCCTTACTAGGGTTAGGTTTACTTGTTCTTCAAGTATTTCTTTAATATTTATACATGAGTGTAAACGATACCCAATGAATTATTATCAAATCTAAGAATTTTCTCAAATACTCTACGGAGTTTTCGTTACTTTAAACCTTAGGGCTTGTTTATCTTTTGGTAATGTTACCAAGGGTTCCGCTACATCAAAAACCAACCAATAGGGGTTAAGCAATTCCTTTGTTTGGCCTGAACCGCACCACCTTGAGTGATAATTAGAAGGCAATTACAGTTTGAAACTTATAATATAGGAAACATATGCAGCATACTCCATTTTCATTCTTCAGTATTACATGCTCTATAAGTTCGAATTTAAACTTTGCAAAATGATGAAAGGTGATAAATAAGACAGGACTGACTCAGGAGTCAGCTTGAGACAAAGGCTGCAAGAAAAAATTGTAATAGTGATCATAATGAGTACTTATTAACCTACCGCCAGTTTGTCATCTGAACAAAACGTTGCAACCCAGATCCAACTACACGCCAAGTATTAGAACTGCTGTCGTGAAAGATCTCAAACTCATTAATAGAGGCACTGCGTTGTTTATTTACCATATCAGCTACATGGTTCAAATTTTCCAGATTTTTCAAACCTGAAACAGATGGAATGAACTTGTGAAAACTGTCTATGCATCACATCAGGAGTATAAATTATAGAGTACGAATAAGATTTTCAGTATTCAGACACGGTTAAGGGAACATGAGAATATATTTAATGAATGAAACTAAGATAACACTTCAACCTTCAAGCTCCTGTTTTTCTCTTTTACTCCTTCGTAAAAGCTCGTATGCAGCACAGATCACTTCATGAGTACCCTCTCTTTTCACTGCACTCATGCAAAAAGGTTCAATCCCACGAGCTTGTAGCATTTCCTTGAATGATGGCCACCTTTCGTATGCTTCCGGAAGGTCCATTTTGTTATAGGCCACTATGTAAGGCTTTTCAGCAAGTTCAGGATTAAAGAGTTCCAGCTCTAGACGAACTGCATCAAACTCAAGTTCCGGCTGCAGTCCTGAGCCATCAACAATATGTACCTAAAAACTCAAAGAAAGTAACAAAGCTCTATCAGTCCACAAAGCATTCACATAGCCCTCCCAACACACACCTGCCCAGGGTGGGGGTGGTCTGGGGAGTCTAAACAGAAAAAAAGGAACTAACTACAAAGTCCTCATTGCATATCAGGAGTCTTTGGGGTCATTTGGTAAAGATTTTTGTTGTAGATTTTTTTGTTTGAATAGTAATAAGAAGTGGTTGATGTGATATAAAGTAAAAATGAGTTTTGAATTTTTTGGGCGAGAAAAGTGAAGAAAATTGTTTAATAATAGTTTTGAAAAGAGGTTGACTTCTGTTTTTTAAGAAGTGAAAATAAGGGGAAGATCGTTGCCAAACGGGGCCTTTTCTTTTCAATTTGGATGATGGGGTAGGGCTATGCCAATTCAAGCGAAATATGGTGAAGGATTGACTGTTCTTACTTTACGAGTGAAGTTACGTACAAAGGGCATTCTCATGATAACAATAATGTTTCCAAAGCCAAAGATGGAAGGGTAAACAATTCTTTACACCATTGAATTCAGATTTCATGCCTGGAGCAAGAGGCATCTTAAGAACTTTATTTACCAGGTTTTGCTTTGCAAAAACACATCTTGATAAGATTCATAATGGAAGTTCTCAATGTATCAAGGAATATCAACAGGCTTATAATGCACGGTTTTTGGCTTCTGCATCTACTTATCTATCAATAAGACTGAGGAATCAAAATGAATTTGTACGAGGAATCAAAATGAATTTGTACGAGGAATCAAAATGAATTTGTACAAGGAATCAAAATGAATTTGTACTAAAACATGTCAATATGGCTAGGAGAATATAAACTAAAAATCTTGGTAAGGAGAGAGCAAAATGTAAATCTATTGGCCCACAACATGAGATGATGTGATGGTGTTTAATAAAAGAAGCTAAAAGTACAACAATACAGTATTAATACATGTTATGTGATAATACTCTTTAAGGTATTGATTACTTCATAATTGAAGAAGTGGCAATTCATGACAGAAAGCATGTACCAGGGCAGAACACCTTTCAGTATGCCGTAGAAATTCATGACCTAAACCAAAACCCCGGTGTGCTCCTTCAAGTAAACCAGGCAGATCTGCTACTACGATTGTGGAATCATAGTCCAATGAAACTACACCCAGATTAGGAAGTAAAGTTGTAAAGGGATAATTTGCTATTGCTGGCTGTGCAGCACTTATCACGCTCAAAAGTGTGCTTTTTCCTGCATTTGGAGCACCCACTATTCCAACATCTGCAACCAGCTTTAGCTCCAACTCCAACCACCTGATCAAGAATACTACTATAGCTACTGAGCATGTAAAAGATTAAAAAAAACGAAAGAAGTCATTAGAAAGATTTTAACTACCCTCGTTTGGGCTGGATGGGCAAAGGTGAGTCAAAAACCACAAAACTTCCATCAAGCTCCTTTTAACTAAATTCAGCTAAGCCTCTATCCAACTATCTGGGTGCTAGGACACCATTATTCAAACTCAAAATTCACTATAAAATAAGGAAAAAAATAATTTTGCTAACATGCCATTCACCCTTAAGCTTTCACGCATGGTTCTCAAACATGTTCCTTCACAAACTTGTTGCGCCCATCTTGGGTCACACCTTCAAAAATTCAAAGTGCCTTTGGATGTGCAAAAATACCACGGGTATCACCCACAAATTAAGAGCTCATGTTAAGCATAAGAACGTGCCATCTTCTTAGCTTTGATCCAAGAAGAATGTTACAATCATATATTATCACGCTATATCAAATAATCACACTACTCTAGTAGAACCAAAAATGATAGCAGCAGATAAAGCACATCAAAATAGAAACTCCATTCCATCAACCCATAAAACAAAGAAAGGAAACTCACATTTCCGGACCACCTTCGCCATTCTCGGCGATCCTTGGCACCTTATTCGCCCCGGACTTAAACGATGCGTTCCCCCTCCCGCCTCGCCCACCAGGCAACAGCAGCGCCCGCTGCCCCGGCCACAACAATTCCAACAGCACCTCCTCCTTGTCCGCCTCCCTGATCACCGTCCCCGGTGCCACCTTCACCACCACGTCCTCTCCCTTAGCCCCGACCTGCATCTTCCCCTGCCCATGGGCCCCCCTCCCAGCCCGAAAATGCACGCTGTTCCGGAACGGCAACAACGAATTCATCGAACCATCGACTTCTACATACACATTCCCGCCTCGCCCTCCGTCCCCGCCCGACGGGCCCCCCAATGGCACGAACTTCTCGCGCCGGAAGGCCACGACGCCGTTTCCACCGTCCCCGGCCTTCGCGTATATCTTCGCACGGTCGAAGCATCGCATCACCGCCGGTACTCCCTTCTCCTTAAAGCAATCACCCTCGTTATCGGAAACATTCACGGATTGGCCACGGTCAAACCGTAGCATTTCACCATCCTCATCATCGTCACCGACAACGTAGAGTTTCGCTGAAACTCCGTCCTCCTTCACTATTCCTTTGTAATTGTCATCACTAACATACCTATATACACTTTTGCGACCCGTAAACCCTAACACTCTTTTCTCTTCTGCTTCATCTTCTTCCCCGTCATCGTCGTCGTCGATCTCCTCGTCATATTCCAAATCAGAATTACCCTGAAAGATTTCAAATGTTCCATGATTAAGCCCTAAATCACCATTTTCCACGCCTCCTCTTCCTCCTCCTCCTTCTTCTCCGATGCTCAAATCCTCAATCTGGTTCTCGATTCCCGCTACGGCCGAGTCCGAGAGCTTCACTTCGGACGAGGGATTCAAAGAGGGGACTAAGAAGTCCTCCTTGGGAGGGAGGCGAGAGTAGGTGGTGGCTTCGCCGGCGGAGAGAACGACGGGCTCAGGCGGGGACTTGTACCGACTGGAGTGGGTATTGCGCTTAGGGTTAGGGTTAGGGTTAGGGATTCGAAGGGGCTTTCTCTTAGACGGCTTGTGAGTGTTTGGGCGACCGAGAGCATAGGAAGAGAATAAGCTCGCGGAAATGGAAGCCATGAGAGACAGAGAGAGAGCCGAGGAAGAAAGAAGCGGCAAAAGAAGGGTCCGGTTTTACAGTGTTCTGGGATTTGAGTGAAAGTGGATAAGGCGCCACGTGTCGGTATTGGTGACAAGCGGGTACGTTTAGGACATGTACAGCGTCGTTTTGCTTGTATACAGTTCCTCAGAAAACATTGTCGTTGCGGTGCGGCTTGCAAAAGCTCGAATTTGCACTTCTGTCCCCGGTTTTGGTCTTTTTTTGAAAAAATACAGACCAAGGGATTCCTAATATCTAAGGCACACTGTAATTTAGGTGGTAGTTCAGTCACAAAGTATTCAGTTCTGGTATCTCAGACCGGTTGAAGAATCTCTTGTTGGAAGAGTTACAGATGAAAGAAGTGCACCTTCCTTGTTAGTTAGTTGGGGTGTTGCTTTGATCTCTACAAAGTTGTCCTCTACTGATTGTCTTGTGCTGTTAATCAAGATCACTAGTCAATTATTAAGGGTGGTAATTCAATGATTTCAAGAAAATTTTTAAGTAGTTGGGCATGCACTAAGGCCTAAGTTTGACTTTCACAATGGGAATCTCTTAGCCTATTAGTATTTGTTACCTTGAATCTCATTGATACTCTGGCGGGACGGGTGTTAAGCTATAGCCCGGTCGGTCTTGAGAGAGCGCCTGCGGCTCCCACCGTCTAGACCCCTCTTGAGCGGCACCCTGTGAGTTTGGAGCTACTATAGTCATGCTCAGGTAGGATAACTACAATTGGCCTCCCCTTCTAAACCATTTTACCTAAAAAAAAAATCAAGATCACTAGTCGTATTGATTCTTGGCTTTCAAATAATTTGTCATATGCAGGGAGGTTGCAACTCTTGTCTTCCATCTTATATAGTTTTCAGGTCTTAGGACTGGGATTTTCATTCTCCCCAAGAAGATCCTCAAGGTTATGGAACAAAAATTTAATAGGTTTTTATGGAATGGTACAGATGCTTGTGCTGCAAAGGCAAAAATGACTTAGAGTGAGATTTGTTTTCCCAAAAAATAGGGTGGTTTGGGCCTAAAGCGCATGGAGGTGTGGAATCATTTCTCTGTGCTGAGATATGTGTGGAGCATTTTTGTTCGCTCGGGATCCATTTGGGTTGTTTGGGTCCACCAGTACTAGTTGAAAGGAATGAGCTTTTGGAATATACTATCCCTCAAATTTGCTCTTGGAGTTAAAGGAAGCTACTTAAGTTGAGACTCCTTGCTAAATTGTTTCTTAAATTTGAGGTAGGAGATGGTCATATATTCATATATGGGTGGATAATTGGCACCTTGTAGGGATCTTTCTTGATAAGTATGGATTTTGGGTTGTATATGGTGCTTAGAGTAGCAAGGAGGCTAGGCTTTCGACGGTGTTGTCTAATGGTAGTTGGTGTTGTCTAATGGTAGCTGGTGCTGGAGACCTGTAAGGTCTAGTACTCTTGTAGAAATCCAGTGTCGACTTCTTGAGGTCCTCATTGGTAATTGTGATAAACCTATCTAGTCTGCCTCCAATTCAGGCTCCTATTTGGGAAGCTCTTCGAAGTAGGCATGTTGTGGTGGATTGGTGTCTACTTGTCTGGTTTGCTTATGCATCCCCAAGCAGGCTTTTGTTTTGTGGTTAGTCATAAGAGATAACCTT
This sequence comes from Betula pendula, assembly GCA_900184695.1. Classification (NCBI taxonomy): domain Eukaryota; kingdom Viridiplantae; phylum Streptophyta; class Magnoliopsida; order Fagales; family Betulaceae; genus Betula; species Betula pendula. Next base: position 366,460 of record FXXK01000485.1, read on the forward strand.
ACTACAGGGAAACGCTTAGCAACTTAGGGATTTAAGGGTGATGTACTTTGCCTCTTTTGCAGAAACTATTTGGAGAGCCGAGATCATCTATTCTTTAATTGTAGTTTCAGTTCTCGCATTTGGAAGGCAAGTTTAGTTTGCTGTCAAGTAGAAGACCCTCCCTCTATTTGAGTCGATGTTCTACGAGTGGGCTGCAATCATTGGAAGAAGAAGGCTCTGTCTGATACATTATGTTGTCTAATACGTTATGCCGCCATGTGCTAAGCTCCACGGTTTACAATCTCAATGAGATTAAGCATAGTAGCCATCTCAAAACAGAGAAGCAAATCTTGAAGCATATTATCTGGAAAGTGAGCTCCAAAATCTTGAGAAGGGGAAAGTGGGAATCTTCTCCTATGTCAAGCTTGGAACCTCTCCACTAACCTTCTAGGTTGATCCCTTGTTGCTGGGTTTTTTGCCTAAGTGGTCCTCTATTTCGTGAAATTTGTTTGGTTATGGAGTTTCTGTTCTCCAAACCAATGTCCTTGTTGTTTTCAGCTTTTTGTTGTTTGGTTGTATTCCTCTTTTGTTGAATGAAAGTTTGCTTATTCATAAAAAATAAAATATAAAAAATAAAAAATAAAACCAGGAAGTTGTTACTCATGGCCGATCAATCCACTCTCTATAAGACCATATGTTAGATTTAGTCATTGTATTCTGAAAACTATTTTTTCAAATCCCTTAGTATTTAGAAATGAGACAAAATATGTTATAATAGTCATTGTGATCAAGCCTCATAGACCTAATTATTTTATTGCCTTCATATTTTCCTATTTTCATTGTATTTTCCTAACAATTTAGAACGTATTTTGAATATGGATCAAGACTTCGTTCGTTTTGATCGCTTTGATGGTCAAAATTTCATCCATTTGCAACAAATGATGTTGTTCTTGCTCATCGCTATGAAGCTTGCTTATATCCTTGAGCATGACTTGGAGGATATTATGGAGCACACTCACAATGACAAACTAAAGGAGAAGCGCACAAAGCGAAAAGATGATGATTTCCTTTATAAGGGACACATCCTCAACACCTTGTCAAATTCCTATCTACAATGTGCATTAGACATCTTCATCGATTAACGAACTTTGGATGAGCTTGATCACCACTCTGGGTCACAACCTGACCCCACCATGGGTTTGGTGGTGACTTCGCCATGGATCTTGTAACCCAACAAGGTTATTGATTTTTTTTTTAATAATTAAGGGTAAATTTGTAATTTTTTTTAAAAGAAGAGTAAGGGTATAAAGGTCATTTCATCATTTTTGCCATCTAATTTAATAGAAAATCTTAACGGAAAATGGAACATTATAATTAATTAGAACTTCGAAATATTTTAAATTTTGGGAATGCATTGCAAAATGAGTAACATTTCAAGGAGTAAATAAAGTTATTCATATATATATATATATATATATATTTTAAATAACATTAACAAAGTTGGTCAAAAATCTATTAAAAAAACATATGCTTTTCAAGTGCTATTCAAAAAAAAGAAAAAACGAACACGTTATAATTTTATAAAATTGTTAGATGCTGAATTAAATAAAAAAAAAGGGCTACATGTATATCTATTTCATCCATATGTGTCCATTTTTTTTTAAGCCTAAAAAACAAGCAAAAAACAAAGTTGCATATTATCCAATTAATGAAATTGGATAATTCATTTATTTTTTTCACTCTTTTTTTTTTTGGTTAGAGCTAAAAATAAAAAGATAGACAAAGATGGACATGTAGCCTTTTATCTTTAAAAAAAAAGAAAAAAGAAAAAGAAAAACTCTGTCCCTAAACATAACTTCAGCCAAGAAACATGTTTGTTGAGAACTTCTTGGATTTAATTCTTACATTTAGAGGGGGTTTAAATACGAAACCTTGCCAGCCCTCTGGCTTTTACCACTAGGCGTTGGTGTGAACAGAAAAACTTTTACTCTGTAAGAGTAGGAATTAGGATCAGCTTGGATAATATGCAAAGGAGGATCGGCGTTAAATTTAGTTATCTAGGAATATTACATGTAAACATGGTTGACAGTGGCAGGGTAAAAACCAAATCTGAGGAAACAAACCGACAGGCCGTACAAATGTAATCTTTGCCGGGATGCTCTTTCCTTGGCACTATTTTCCTCTATAGGTTAAAACCTTGCATTACAGGAGGCGCATCTCCTACACAAGTGGTTTGCAACTCTTTCCACTATTTACGTCCCCACTTTACTGTCAAAACCTCAAACAATCTGTAGTTTTCCCTTTGTTATGAATTAGTAAACATATGCACAACTTGAACTACCTGTTTTCTGTTTCACTATTCTCTCTCTCTCTCTCTCTCTCTGTGGTTTTTGTCTCTTTGGTTGGTGATCGTGGGGTGAAGGCAGGGAAATAATAGAATTGAAGAAAGCAATATTTTGTAGGGAACTTAAAATCTCTGTGGACCCTTGACCCGAATGATGAATCACAGTAGATCTTTGTTGGCGACACATGGGGCAGGGAATCTTGCGGGTAAAGCAGCCATAGGAAGCACCTCATGTCTTGTAATTGAAACAGCTATAATTAAATTCTATCATACGCAGTATACTTGTGAAATCCAACTATAGAGAAGCACTGTTGATGTTATAACAGGGACATTAAAGTCGGCAGAAATAGTAATTGTAGTTATGTTAGTTGCTGGAGATGTTAAAATGAGGAAGTAAAAGTTCAGCATTGATGGTTGATTTGATGTTCTCTTCGTATCACGGTGATTGCACAATTAATATTGGGTTTGGCTGCCTGCAGTACAATGTACAAAGTTTAGGAACCAAAACATTTTGAGCCCCCTTTTCTTTTTAAACAGTGACTTACAACCCTTTTGAGAATAATTTTGTCCTATCACCGCAACCCCTTCTTAGTTTTCTTGTAAGCCTCTATTTGTTTCAACGTTAAACCTTTTTCTGGAATTTTTTTTTTTTAGGTGTTTGATTTGACAGAAAATATTGGTCAAACAAAAACATTTTTAATTGACTAAGAAAACCTCATTTAAGCCAAGTAAAATGATTTATTTTTTTTATTTTTGTAAACTATTTTTCAAATTTAAGCTTATTCTTCTCGCATGTTCATTATCTGCCGAAGCTGAAATTTGCCACCGGAGGTTTTCGGAAGTAGCCGTTGTAGACATGAAATTCACCGGCCACCGCCGCCGTCGCCAGAGTTTACTCTGCGGTTGAGCCAAACACTGAAAAATATTTTCAGCCGAAATTATTTTCCTCGCTGAAAATATTTTCCAACATAAAACATTTTACCTCAAAACCAAAGGAGGCTAAATGTAGTATTAAATGTAGTATTCTTTTGAGCTTTCTTCACCTAAATTTTGGTAAATCCATGTGGTACCTGATAAGGATTCCATTCAGTACGTATGTTGTGTCATTTCAACTCCATTATCATCCATAGTGGATTTGAAGGATTTTGGGACATGTTCCTGTGCTTCTGCATGCATGGATGGTGGGGGGAAGACTTTTGTCACAATCACCATCCTTACAATTTTCTCTCATAGTTCCATTGACTTGCACCAATATCTGTTTCAGGATAATGAGATAGGAATGGGTATATATAGTATGCATCATCTTTTATCCTCTCAAACTCAGTAATGTTTTAAGTAGTCTGGCTTACCTTTCACATGAAGGAAACTACTACCCTTTTCTGTGGTCATTCTCATGTTTCTGCATTATGAACTTGAGCTGGGGGAGTCCCTGAGGTATGGTGTAATTTTACCATTGTACAAAATTAAAGCAACTTTCTGATCCACAGAAAGCATGAGCCCTGTTGAATCTCACATAAAGGTGCGCACTCACGCAATTTGTGATCAAACTGCAAAAGGACATATATACTAATGGTAGTTCTGTTTTTCTGTGCTTGTTTTTGGATATATAATCAAGATGGGATTCATAAACCCAGCTCGAATGTTGTTAATGTCTTTCTTAATTTACTGCAGAATGTTGTGTTGGTCGTAGCCCACTTGTCTTAACTGCTGTTGGCCTGTAGCTTTTTTCCACTGGCAGCTAGAGCAAGAAAGCAAAACTGTCCTAAAGGCTAGATGTATAGCTGCCAGGACCTCTAGGAACCACAGAATGCGAATATCTTTTTCAAGGAATTCTCAAGGCAAAGGTCACCACAGACGAAGCAATTATTAGTTGACAAAGAATGTTAATCTAGAGACTTGATGCTATGAATTCCTTTGATACACATATTAAGCAAGTATGGATTTTTCTTCCTTTCTTGAGTTTTGAATACAACAGTTTTCTGCAGAGTATGCAAGCTTTGATATCAATAATCAACCATGTGCTTTAAGCAGTCAAGGTGCTTTTGTGAAATGGTGACATATTTGGGAGCAAGTTATCTCTCTTTAAGATATATGTTTCATTTCTTCCTTTGATTTTCTTGAGAAATTGCACCGAAATGCAATGCATGTTAAATCATTTGATAAAGCAGGGAAAAGTTAACCTTCAAAATGGAGGCTAATATTTTGCATCATTGACTTTGTAAAATCATACTTACATTATCAATTTAAATTACAGCAGTTTGACCTCTCTTGGTCTCTCCCAAAACAATTTATGAATAGCTAGTTGTTTGCTTGCAGTGAGTTATTAGGCTTAAGTTTGGCTCAAACATAACAAACACCAACAAGCTCATTCCCTCTCTCTTCATGTTGATGTAAATAGATCGCTCCCTAAAGTAATTGAAGAAGTACCCTCACCCATGACTGTGGTCATTGCCATCTCTTTCTCTTGTATCCTTTCGAGTTCCAGCACAGCCATTTCCATCTTTGGTCTCCTTTTTCCTGGAAAACTCATGCATTGTAGTGTCAGTCTGATCAAATCCCTCATTCCCTCCGCAGTGAAGCTTCCAACTAGCCGGTGGTCCACAAAATCATTTAAAGTCAATCGTGATTCCACCTTCACAGGTTAACAAAGAAAAAAAAAAGGAAATAGAAGCCAATTATTGACTGTCTTTTAGTAACTCAAATCTGAAATTTTTGGTGAAAACAATATGGCCTTGAGATTGCTTGGACAAGCAACTCTATCAAATTTCTATTCCAAATAACTTAATTAAACCTTTCTCAACAGCCTTAAGAATGAGAGATAGGATAGCAGAATGGATCAGTACACTGCAGCCGATGTTATTTTTTAGATCTTTTATCGCCATAAGGTGATAGATTTATCCTAAATTTTCTGAAAGTTTACAGCTACTGTTACCAAGTAAGAATTTCTCTTGAAAAAGAATAAAATAAGAAAAGCATTTTACATACCCAATGGAAAAGGCTTTCATTAGATCCCAAGGAGTCAATATGCAAAGCCTCCTGTCCAGTCACAAGCTCCAAAAGAAACACCCCAAAGCTGTACACGTCGCTCATTTCAGAGCCAGCCCCTGATACTCCTACCCTAAACATTCGCACACATGATGAATTATATAAGGGGGAAAAAAAAAAAAAGCTATGTTATTCAACACCAAAATGAAAACGAATGCAATCAGAAAAATTAATTTACTCCGGATCTCGGAGAACATTGACACCGGATGTCCAAGATGGGCCTGCTTCTTCCATCTTTTCAAGTAGTTTTGAGACCCCTGCATCTGAAACCTTAGCAATGAAGTTCTCATCAACCAAGACATTTGCTGTTTTGAAATTCTTGTGCACCAAGGGAGGTCTTAGGCCATGCAAGTGGCATAAACCTGCACCAGTTAAACAACCAATTCTCAATTCTTATTTGGTCTAAAACATCCTCATTAGATTATGTTGAATCTACCTTTAGCGGCCCCTATGGCAATGGATAGCCTTTGCTTGAACTCTATTTTAGTTGAAGAATCTATTCCAGTATCTGCCAAAAATCAATATTGTAGATGACGTATCCCATGCCATGCATGATCATTCAAAATCAATTCCCACTAAATAAGTCATACCGTAGAGGTGATTGCACATGCTTCCACTGGGCAAATGTTCATAAACTAGCATTTGAGATCCACTTTCCTGGCAGTAACCAAGAAGAGTAACTAAATTTCGATGCCGAATCTCTGACAAAAAACTGACCTGTTTTATTCAAATTTGAAAGAGATCCTTAATATGTGCCCCAAGTCTCCCTTTTGTTAAAGCAAAGAAAAAGAAGTCTTGAAAGTTTATCCGCTTCACAAAATATCACAAGTACTAACAGATATTGTGCATTCAGTTATACTTTATAATGCAGAATACAACACAGACATCAATCAAACATGTCGGAACCAAGTACTACCTCTGCAACAAAATCTTGTAGAGGAGGACCGGGACGCCTTTTGATAGCCACAACAGTCCCATCACGGAGCAAGCCTTTATAAACAAGGCCGAAGCTTCCATACCCAATGAGAGTGGTTTCACTGAATTGCTTGGTAGCTTGCTCTAATTCTGTCATTGTGAACTGCTTGGCTCCCCGTGCCCCAGACGGGGCTGCCGCTGCCGCCGAACTCGATCCGCCGCCCCTATCCCACTCCACTGCTATGTGTAGAGGGCATCAGCGGATGTAACCAACACAACAATCAAAGTGAAATGAAATAGCCATTGAAAGTACTCTTACCTAGTGCAGATGGATCTGAAGAACCTGTCTCTGAATTCCTGTTTCCTAAGTTTTTACATTGTGACTTGCAGAACCACACAAGTAGAATGACTATGGCCAAGAATGCAACTGCCCCTGCAGCACCTCCAACTACAGCTGTATTCGACTTTGACATGTCACAGAGCCTTTGTGTGATGCAGGAGAACCCAAGAGTAATCAATATTTGAAGAACAACAAGCTGAATTTATTAAAACAAAAAGGAAAAAAAAAAAAAGACCCAGGAAGGATTTTGATACCAGTAATGGAAATTTTAGACCCCTTTCGCTTGTTTCTTGTTTACAATGGCATTTGATCACTTTTCTGGTGCCTTTTCTGGTGCTTTTGGAGCCGACAAGTGCTCAGAAATGTTAACTGGATGATCTCAAGTATCTACCTGGGAAACAGGTATTTGGTAAGGATCTAATGCTCTGCTGTTATAAAGTAGGGATCAGAAGACAACTCATTTGTTTCTCGAAGTGCCCCACTTCCCTGTCCAGTATTCACCACCTCATCAAAACGACATTGGAGAATCCCATGACTGATCAGCATGTGTCCTTGCAAAACAAATCCTTCTTTTTATCTGGTTTTGAGGGGAAGAGGGGTGGGGGGTGATTTTTGGAACTAGTAGACTATTTATGCTGGTTTATATTGGGCATTGCTTCCAGAAAGAAGACATCAATAATGATTCTCTTCAAAAATTCAGTAGAAGAAGAAAGAGCATTTGATGTACAGCACGAACTTCTGCAAGTAAAAGAGATGACAGCCTCTTCACACATTCATGTAGGTTTCTTTCGACATACAGAGAGATCATTAAGCTGACTAGCACATCTATGCGGTATCCCTACACAGAAAAAAGAAAATCAATGCCCATGTGAGCTGTTGTTACCAACTGTAAATTATTTTACTTTATTTTTTATTTTTATTTTTACTATGTGAATGTGGACGGGGGAAGATAAAGGTGACTTTAATTGGACAGTCACCGGAAGACATAATTATTGAAGGGAATCAAAGGAAAAAGGTGGTTATCAGTCTATCGATTTCAAGTCTCTTCCCTGAATTCACTCTTTCTTCCTTTTTGCCTCTTTTTTGTCATCTGATCTGGAAAGATGGAGGGAGTTCCTATTATAGTATAGAGAGATGGGACTCTTCCTCAGATGCGGTCATTGACAGCTGAGCTTGAGGCAACAAGACATCACCACCACAGCAAGTTCAACAAGTGCTCTGTTTTCATGGCTACATGTTCTTGGTTTTATTGCTTATAAATGAATGTGATCTGTTTTGGCAAAAAGATCTGAAATTCTCTCCTCCTTTTGCCTGATTTTGTATATATTTATATTTCGTGAGCAACTAGTTGAGCTGTGAACAAGGGGCAGGGAAGTTTTTTGAGCTGTAAGGTTCTCTCTCTCTCTCTCTCTCATTTATTTATTTTGTTTTTTTGCTTGAATTTGTTGTGTTTTGGGTTAGGCTGTAAAGCAGAAGGGGATTGGTGGAAATGAGATTGTCATTTCATGCAGGCCTGCAAGCTAGGTACAAGTTTCATGCAGGCCTGCAAGCTAGGTACAAGAGGCCCATGTCAGAGAGAAAGAGAGAGAGAGAGAGAGAAAGGTAGATTTCTTAGACAGGATGCCCTTGGATCTGTTGTCTGAGACTCTGGCAGCAAGTGGGTATGTTTGTGCGTGGCCAGAGTGCAAAAAAGATTGATTTCTGAACTCCTTTGTTCTCTTTCATGGTATGAACCTTTTTTTTCTTTTTTTATCGGAACTTACCGTGCTACTACTACAAACATTAACAAAGTTATGATGGTTTTCCACACCTCGTAGTTCTTCAATCTTCCTATTGCTGCTTGCTATATGAAAGAGTAAATAATTATTTTTCTGGGTCAAAATCATCCCCCCCGTAGAGACGGCAGCATCCACCTAGTATCTATGCTGCAAATAAATATTAGATCTTGTGCTTGTGGGGGACCATTTAAGTGGGGCTTCTTCTTTTTTTGTCTTTTCTGGCCAGAATTCAGCTGGTGTTGATTTCTGAGTTACTGTTAATCTTTGTATATAGACTAACCATGTTCTTCAACAATTTTCAAATGTTGTTCTTAGTTTTGACTTCCACTGCAGGATGCTAATGGTATTAAGAGAAACAAAAAAGGATCAAAGAAAGGGACATTTATTTTTATTTTTAGTTTTTAATTTCACTATGACGTGCTAAATAGTTTCCTCTAGCATCATGCTGATGCAACACTGGCTTTTTCCATGTTTATTGCCATTTTTCCAGTCTTGTTTACGAAAGCATAGAAATGTCAAAAGAGAATAACTTGTACAGGGACCTAGCATTTTTTGTGCCCTCGTATAGGAGACGGCTATGTCAATATAGAACACCGAAAGTAATTCAGACGAAAACACTAGATCTTACACTATTCTATTCAACAAAGCAAGGAATCGACAAAATCTCACATTCCTCGCTTTAGAATATATGAAAAATATATTATATATTAGATTATTATTGTAATATTTTTTATTTACGGATTAAAAATTTAATTATAATACTTGTATTTACTTTACACCCCATAACTAGAGACTTTTATATGTAGATTATTAAGTAAATGAACACAATATAATCTTTAAAGGTCATTTAAAGTGATGAATATAAGTATCTAACATCCAACCACTTTCGTTCAATAGAATCGAACGCCACCGTCCCCTCTCCTTTGCCAAATGTCATTGTCCCCTCTCCTCCCCCAAATAACAACCCCTGTTCCTCCACCATTGCACCGGTAACAGCAAGTACTTAAATTTCTTGCCTTTTCTTTTTCAACTTTCTCTTTAGAAATGAGTTGTGCTATCATTGTGAGAATTTCTATTTTTTACTGGATTGTTTTTTTGGTTATTGGGATTTTGATTTTACTTGATTCTTGGTGTTACTTGGATTCTTGAGAATTCAATTTCAGTAATTGTAAATTATAAATGAAGTCACAAAGCGCTACAAAACGAGTCTCTTCAAGGACGCCTGGAAAACTGGGAAGGGACAGTGTTTTTTTTTTTGGTTACGGGAAGGGACAGTGTTGTGTTAGTATTTGTGCTCATTATTCAAAAATATTATCTGTCGCTTTGTCTTTTTTTTTTTTTTGGGGAAGCCTTGTAATTCTCTTATTATGATGTTTATATATCGTTTATGATATCACTGCCAAGTTTATGTTATGCTGGCCCTTATTATTATTTTTTTTTCCAACAAAATGTCTGCCCGGTGGTAGATTGTTATTTTAGGACTGCAGCTTTTCTTTCAATTCAAATTTGTTGGTGAAGAGAATAGGTGGATACAAAACTAATGGTAGATTGAAGAGAGAGATTCGGTCTGCAAGTTGCTACTAATTTGTGACCATAATTTCAAATGAGTAAAAATACATATCACACAAATATTTTATAAATATTATACAAAGTTGACCCGACAAGATTTAATAACCTTTGATCAGTCATTGTTAAAAAAATATATGGAAAAAATACATTTAATCCCCACTAGTTTAACCGTTTTTTCGATCTTGCCTTTAATATTTAAAAATTAATAATGTATCAACCAAATTTTTGAAATTGCCAATGTAGTCATTCCATTAACAAAATCAGTCATTTCTAACAGAAAAAGGCTCATGTGCACCACACGTGTACCAACCAAATTTTTGAAATTGCCAATGTAATTATTCTATTAACAACATCCGTCATTTCTGATAGAAGAAGGCTCATGTGCACCGCATGTGGGTTTCAAAATGTCCCACTTTTCCTTGGAAAAAGAGAGAGAGAGAGAGAGAGAGAGAGAGAGAGAGAAGGTTTTTTTCGAAAAAAAAATGGAAGCATTTTGGGTAAATTACACGTCAAGTTGAGGGCAATTCGGGGACATTTGCCCCTAAAAACCCACGTGTAGCGCACGTAGGCTTTCTTTTGTAAGAGAAAATGAATTTTGTTAACGGAATGACTACAGACTACATTGACAATTTTATATACTTGTGATGGAAGTACATTATCAATTTTCCAATATTTGAGGCAATATTAAAAAAGTGGTCCAACTTTTTGAAGGTTGAATGTATTTTCCCAAAATATATATATCTAATGGCTATTAGACCTTACCATGTGCTTTGTGTGATGTTTATATGATATATATCATTACTCATTTCAAATTGTTTACTTTTTTTGTCATCTTTGGTTTATGCTAAGCCCAATAGAAGTTATTCTCGTATTGAAAATTTGATGATATTGTTATTATGCAGCTCAATTGGCAAGAAAGTTCATTTTGGCAAGAATAAAGTATGCTCATTTGGCAAAAATAAAATATTTTTCCTTTAAAATCATGAATCTCTATTCAGGAAAAAAAATAAGGAGTATCATTCTTCTCCACCTAATGTAATCTTATTTATTAGGTAGTATTTTTCCTTTTACATGTAAAAAATCAAGATATTTTCCTTAAAGCTTGTAAGGGGTCTTCTATAAGAACCCTAAAAATTCTTGAATAAGAGCATGATACAAATTTCTCAACATATTCATCTTGCATGAATTTTAGGAGGTCAGCTGCCACCATTTTCAACATTGTTTACCCTAATCTTACCTAAAAAAAAAATATAGGTCCTAATTCCTCTTACATCACCATGTCCATCCCAGATATTTGACGAATCCCGCTTGTTACGGCGTCAAACCAACCATTGAAATTACTTGAAAGGTTTCTCACTTTTTCTTTTGCTGTAAATCATTGTGTAATTTAGACCGAATATCAAAATAATTTGACCAGTTTTCTACATGACTTTGAAGTCTTCTTCAAGAAACAAGGAAAACACAAATTAAATAATTAAATTTCTTATTTCTTATCCATTTAAATTTTGGTACTGACTTACTCTACGGTGTTCTCCATTTCAATTAAAAAAAAAAAAATCCATATTTTTAACGAAAGAAACGGTTAAAAACGGTTTTACATGTAAAACGTCATTTTCATGACATAGAATGCTAATCCTACACTACAAGCACCCTACGCCAGTCTTGTAAATTGTCAATGCATTGATCCAATTCAATCATAATTAACCAGAAAATGATCATGAGGACGTACACATGTTTGAAATATCAATCCTTTCCCTTTCTTTCTATAATCCCAGGATTTGGAGCCAGGGTGTTACAAATTTTTTGTCCTTAAATTTTAAGATTTTCGTTAGGGTCACGTCATGCAGTAGTTCAGTATCACATAACGTTATAACTTAGCTCTTAAGAAAATCACTAGTCACATCTACACTATTATTTTGAAATGACTAGTCAATTTAGAGTTTTTTAGAATCATTTATAAAGCATAATATCACCTAATAAATAAGCAATGTGGAACTTAACACCCATGAGCGTCTTTATAAATCATTCACTTTATGTGGCTTTTAAAATTACTATTGAATTTGTGATTAATCACTATTAAATTTTGATTTAATGGTAATTTAAAAATCATGTCAACTTTTTGAGGATAAAAAAAAAAATTAAAAAATAATGGTCCCTAACATTACCCATTAACTAAAGAGAAATGCTAGGTGTACAAAAATTTTTGTATAAAAACCTCTTACAAAATGAGGTGGTGCTAAATGATTGGGTAAGAGATAAATTCAAATTTTAAATTACCCAATCATTTAGTACCACCTTATTTTATAAAAAAATTTCGTACAAAAATCTTCGTACACCTATTATTTCTCTTCACTAAACCTACTCATAATATCTTGAATGGAACTCCACTTCATTGCACATTAGTAAAATCCAGAGTGGTTGAGAGCATCATGTGCTTTCATTACAAGTTAGTTTTTATTGGCTTCTGTGTCTTTAACTACCACATTCTTGATTGCAACGTCCTATCATATCATTGTGAGGCTTCAACTGCTATTATCAACAAGTGGAAAAACAAAGGAAAGGAACCAATGATACAGAATGACGAGTATTATGGTTTACCTAGTACGTGTTTTTTGCAGAGGTTTTTTGGTTGTTTGAACTTACATCACATGGCGGGGCCAGCACGCACTCTGTAATAAAGAAAGAAAGGGTTTTGCACAACAACATGGTCCTCTCAACAAAGCCTCTTTGATAACTTTTGAAAAATTAGGTGCGATTAGACCTCACTCAGTCACTCTAACATAAGTTTCACTTAGATTAGAATAAATAAATAATAAATAAATAAATAACATAAATTTCACTTAACTAGCTATGTTACCTCATTATTTTCCATCACTTTGAATGGTAAAAGATTATTTCCTTTGTTTTTATCTCAAAATAGGGTTTGCGTATAAAAATTAGAAAGATAAATATTATATATTACACTCTCATCTCATTTGGAGTGCTCATTAGTCTTTCGAGCAATCCTTGTTAAAAAAAAAAATCGAAAGCTAACGGAAACTACTATATCAGCCTAATGAAATGTAGGTGGAATGAGATTATAGTATATAACATTACTAAAAATAAAAAAATAAAAATTAGAGTAGTGTATAGGAATTTTTCTTTTGAGTAATATTATTTAGTAGATTGTTATACAACTTAATGATGTGGTAATAAAAATTAGCAATTGAATCAGCACTCGTAAAAAAAGAAATGACTGAATTTTACTATCACGTTATCCCAGTTGTTTAACAGTCAACTAATAACATTACGCTTTTCTTTTTTAAGTCGTGCTAAGAGGATACATTTTTTTTGAGCTGTTATAGCTTAAAATTAATTTGTAGGATACAATTGATTTTTAAAAAAAAAAAAAATTGTAGGATACAATGACTACTTTGTAATGCCATAATTTAAGGCTATGTTTTGTAACGGTTTCAAAATGTCTTTTTTTCTTTTCAAAACAAAAAATACATTTTCCTCGAAACACTTAAAATTTCGATGCACTAACTAAAATTTCATTTAGTTTAAAAAAATGATCCTGCTTCACCCCCATTGCTGAGGTTCAAACAAAATTGCCTTAAAATTTCTACAACTACTCAAGGGGTGGTGCCACCAACAATAAACAGCCACCAAAGGCGAAGCAATGGAGGCTCTATGCGGGGGGTGGGGGGGTCTGCACATACATCATCAAAATGTCTCACGTGTCAACAAAGAGTGAAACAATATATTGGCAACCCTTGTGTTATTGTGCATTACAAACATGTTTGAAACTGCATTTACCGAATAAAATTTCAGTAGAAGGTGTTGGTACGGTTTATGATGAGCACCTGTAAAACAAGAACACGTGAACGTAGAGCTTGCCGGGGGTATCAGCGGGGGATAACTCCGATGCTTAAGTCAGTGAGCTTATATGATGGTTTGATAATAATGGACTGTAAAATGATAGCTTGTTCTTCTCATAAGTAAAAGTCTCAACCCCTTACTTTGATCCCTCTAGCTTTATTTATACTCCTCTCTTCTATTGTGGGTCTCAGGCATTTCGGGATCGTGCCTCTGTTCGTTGCCGGCTGGGTCGTGCCTGTCATGCACGATCTTATGTGGCTGTGTCTACCCGCGATTCTCAGGTTCATGGGTGGTAAGTCCCCAATTTCAGGAGTCATGGCCTTCTTAGCTGATGGTAATGAGGCTGCTTTCTTTCTCAGGGTTTGAGCCTTGCTGCCCAATATGGTTCTTGGGCCCTTTGGCCCAAACTCCCTAATAGTTACCCCCCATTTCCCTAGCCCAAGGCCTTAGCTTGGGTTATGGGAAATTATTTCATTGAGGGCTGGTTACTAGTTTCTACGTATTTGTACCTTAAAGAGCACGTGGCATCTCATTTGTGGTGCCTTTTGGGTTGCACGTCTTTTGATGAACTGTCCTCTCGTGTACTGGCTGTGGAGTCCCACCCGAAGATCGTCTCTTGGTATTCTTGGCTATACGTGGTGCTTCAAGGGCTTGGACGCATTAAAGGGTTTGCACGCTTTTTGGTGTGGGCCTCCTTTTTAATCTTCGTCTTCTTCCTTGGTTCTGATTCTGGTGTTTGTCTTAGCTGTTTGGACTGACATTTTCCTTCTTTTTCTTTCCTTTTGCTTCTGTTTATACTGGCTCGGTATCATCTACACAATTTTCCTCCGTGGTATTTTCTTAGGATTGTCTTTTTTAGGGTTTCGGTTGACATAGTGCTACCTCTAGAGGGCTTCATTGATCCTGAGGGTCCCTTTTTTTCTCTTCTGGGATCTACACTTCATCTGATTGAGCCTGCCGTTTCCCATCTTCGTTTAAGCGTTGCTCATTTGTTAGTTCGTCAGCATTGTTCGAGTGTCCCTTCTCTCCTTATCCCTAGCGTCTTGTACATCATGGGTTTAATCCCTATTCCTTCTTATTCGGATGGGTTTGGGAGCGACTCTGATGACTCACACTCGTCGACTGACTTTGCCGTCGACCATATTCATTGGTGAAAATCCATTCTTAAGCCTAAATATGAAGTCAGACTGCGCAAGTATTATGGGATTCCTGCTTCCGTACAGATTCGTTTTCCCGAGCCTAGGGCTGACTGTGTAGTTAGTGATAAGATTCGGGAGGTTTGTTTGTATGAACACTTCTTGAGAGTCGGCTTCCGGTTTCCTTTACCCCTTATAGTGCGGAAGCTTCTCTGTTATTTGGGTTTATCTCCCACCCAAATCAAACCCAATGGTTGGAGATATTTGTTGGGTTGCTGCATTATTTGGCCGTACATCTTTGGGGATGGAGGAGCTCTCTCGGTTCAGGAATTTCTCAATGTTTATCAACCTGTTAGGTATGGCGATTGGATGTGGACTTTTCAGTCTCGAGATAATAAAACTATCCATTTGTCTTCTTCGTATTCAAATAACAAGAAGTGGGAGTATCTCCTGTTCATGGTTTCGGGTGGATAGGATGCCTCGGGCTCGGATAATGGTGAGGAGTCGGTCTTTTATAGTCAGGTTTCTTGTGCTTGGAAATCTCCTGCTGATAATTGTAAGTCATCTTAATGACAATACTCTGTTGTTTTGGTTCTTTTTCTTGATAATCTCGGTTCGGTTTTCAGGGCAGGATATTCCTGCGTTGAATGCCGAGCAACGATGTCGGGTGGACCGGATCTTGGAGTTTGCTGCTAATAAGTCTGATCTGGCTCAGGACATCCGAGATTTTGATCTTTTGGTTACTCGTGGTCGTATCCATAAGCATTTGGGGTATCGCGTGGTTGGGAGTTGGGCTCCTAAAAAGAAAGCGGTTCCTGAAAGGAAGCCCATTCTTGAGGAGTTTCCCAGAGAGAGGTTTCCTGAGAGGACAAGAATTCCTGGGAAGGGTGGACTTCCTGAGAGGAAGAGAATGCCCGAGACGGAGCTTCCTGAGAAGAAGAAATTTCCTGAAAAGAGAAAACTTCCTGAGAAAGGGTTACCTGAGAAGAAGGTGATTCCGGGGAGGAAGAAATCTCATAAGAAGGTACTTCCCGAGAAGAGAGCAATTCCTATGAGGGCGGTTTCTAGGAAAGTGGTTCCTAAGATAGGAGAGATTGCTTCTAAGTCGGGGGCAAGACAGGAGTCTGGTGGTTTGAATCAGTCTCCCGATAAAGCTCGAAAAAGCCGGCTCTGGATAAAGGGAAGGGCATAGTGACCGAGGAGATGCTTCGTAAAGAGAAGGAGACTACAGTTCCGAAACTTATGTCGTCAGCCATTCGGTCGTATCGTTCTGAGGTTCCTCCCCATAAGCCAAAGACCAAGTCTACGATGGAGGAGGTCTGTGGGGTCAGTGATTTCGAGCCCATTGTTTTGGTGAGGGTTGGGGCTCCTTTTAAAGTGTTACCCCCCAAGTCTAACTCCGAGAACCGGGATCCTGTGGGAGGAAAGAGATCTCAGGACGATGAGGTTCCTATCGTCATATCCGAGAAAAGACCAAAGATTGATCATGCTTGGTACTTCGATGATATACTTGGTCGTCATCTCGCTTCTCATTCTATGCTTGATTTAGGGGAAGCCAACATCGTTCCTACTAGCTCATCTCTTGTTGCTCCAGTGGGTGACAGTTTGTCTGGTTCTTGTGCGGCATCCAAGGAAGTTCCTTTAACCTTAGAGTTGGAGGATGTGGGTTTTGGCCATCAATCTAACTCCGCGGACGATGGTAACAGAGTTTTTGAGATTGAGGTTGCCGATCGGCCGCTCGGGGCGGTTCAGTCTCCCGAGGTAACTCCCCTTTTGCCTGCTGCTGCAAGTGTTGAGCGTCCAACCAGGGAGACGCTTGCTGATGGAGGCTCTAGCTCTTGGGGATCTCTCTTGTCATCTCTTGGGAATGGCCTCATCGGGCATCCTTTGCAGCTCTTTTGGACATTATTCTCCCAGGTCACTCAAAGGGAGCTGGTTGTGTGTCACCTTCGGAGTTCATTGATGTCTTGATGCATTAGAAGATTACAGTAAGTTTTATCGGTCATACGAACACTTTTTTTTTTTTTTATTGTTCTCTACTAATCCTTGTGTTTCAAGACGTCGTTAATGCCGTTAGCCTATTTTTGGAATTTCGGGACAGCCTAAAAGACTGTCCGGATGAAGTCCTGGGCTTGAAGAAGAAGCTTCAAAGATCCGAGGATGATGTGGCTCATCTAGCTAAGCTGGTTGAAGATCAAGAAATGGAGCTCCGCGGCTTGACTTCTACTCAGGCCCTTTTGGAGGCAAGAGCTCTCGAGTTCGATGGACTTCGATCTTAGCTAGATGTTGCTGAAGCCAGGGTGGCTGAGTTGGAAATGAAAGTTAAGGCGCAGCCAAATTTGGAGGCTCAGGCTGCCCAACTGGCGGATCTTCAGGATAAGCTTTCTACCGCTGAGGATCAGGTTGTGGATTTGGAGGCCGAGTTATTGATTATGGGTGTCGGCCGTCAGAAGATTGTAGGTATACATGCGGAGGTTACCGAGGAGTTGTGCCGTGTGAAGCAAGAATCAGCTGAGGTGGGGTCCCAAGCATATACCCTTGCCATGGAAAGGGATTCTTTGCTTGCGGCTTTGACTGAAGCTAGGGATCAATCTTCTGAGGATCAAGCCAGGGCAGAAAATTCTTTGGCCCTTGTGAAGATTGTGGAAACCGAGCATAAGATTACATGCAAAAAGCTACGTGGTCTACAGAAGAGGCATCATCACTATCAGGCTTTGTCACAACGTTATTTTCAACAATTGGGTTGCATGGCTCGGGTGAGGGATGGTGCCTGGGCTTTGGGCTATTGCTGGGGTTTTTTCACGTTTCAGCATTTATATCTTCATCCATCTCCTGATGTATACTTGGAAACGGTTAGCCCCCAACGCTTGACAGTCTCTACTGCTGCTATCCAAGAGTTGCTAGAACTGGGCAGGGAAGAGATGCCTGATGCTCCTAGGCTTAGTGAATTTAGGGCCATCGCTCTGCCTCCCAAAGCAGCTGCGGAAGACAATCCTGATGGCTCTGTTTAGGGGTGAGCAAAACCTGACCCTACCCGCCCCAACCCGAAAAATTTGGATTTTTAGGGTTTAATTGCAGGTTCAAGTTATTTTTTTGCATATCCGCGCGGGTCGGGTTGCGGGTTTTTTTTTTGAAAATCGCGGGTACCCGACCCGACCCGCAATTTGTGATATACTATAAATATATTGGTATGAATGAATATATTATAGATATAGAATGTAGAAAAATTGGGCCCAAAATTATATTTTATTAGTATTATTATTTAAATGAGTATTGATTTTGATGAATGTGATTTTAGGTCTATTTTTTAAATGGGTTTAAGTTTTTTTCATTTCATGAATTTGGTGTTGCAGGATTGATGACGAAAGGGTTGATAATGTGTTGGTTTGTTTTAGCAAGTATATTGGTATGAATGAACATATTATAGATATAGAATGTAGAAAAATTGGGCCCAAAATTAAACTTTATTCAGCAAAAATAAGTTTAGAGCACTTTTTTGACAAAAAAAGCCCAATTAAAATAAACTCAATCTGAGCCCAATAAGAATTCGGATTTATACCCGACCCGCGCTCAAACCCGACCCGCCCCGCAAACCCGAAACCCAGCGGGTTGCAATGGAAATATGCAGGTTGCGGGTTGAATTTTTCAAACCCGCACCCCGCGGGTCGGGTATCGGATACCCGCGATACCCGACCCAAACCGACCCGTGCTCACCCCTAGCTCTATTGGTCTGGCTGAGGACAATCCCGATAACTTGGTCGGTCAGGGTCAAACATCGGCATCTAAGGAGCAGAGTCAAGCCTTGGTGGTTAAGGAACCAGCTCCCGGCTCTGATCCCGATAGTGCCAGTCCTGGGGATGCCTAGTTTGATTACTTGTATATATACTTTTGTATACTGAATGAGCGAACTTTTGTATGTATTCTCTTATTTCAATGAATGAACCCATTTTTTGTCCATCGATGTGTTCTTTCTTCCTCCAATGAATGATAGATTCCATCAATGTATTCTCTCTTCCATCTACGAGTGATGGATTCCCTCCAAAACAAGTGGGACAAAAGCTTGTGGCCTAGACATAAGTGTTCGAGACCCATCGTTTGTAGCCTGGACAGAAGTGTTCGAGACCCATTGGTTGTAGTCTGGACATAAGTGTCCGAGACCCACCGTGTATAGCCTGGACATAAGTGTCCGAGACCCATCGCATGTAGCCTAGACACAAGTGTCCGAGACCCATCTTTTGTAGCCTGGACACAAGTGTCCAAGGCCCATATTTTGTATCCTAGACTTAAATTGTCTAAGACCCATCTTTTGTAACTTGGACAGAAATGTCCAAGACCCATCTTTTGTAGCATGAACATAGTTTATCCGAGACTCATCATTTGTAGCCTAGACTTAAATTGTCCGAGACTCATCTTTGTGTAGCCTGGACACAAGTGTCCGAGACCCATCTTTTGTAGTCTGGACACAAGTGTCCGAGACCCATCTTTTGTAGTTGGACATAGTTTATCCAAGACCCATCGTTGTAGCCTAGACTTAAATTGTCCGAGACCCATCTTTTGTAGCCTGGACACAAGTGTCCGAGACCCATCTTTTGTAGATATCTTTTTGATAATTCAATCTTCATAAACGAATCATGGAAATTGTATGTACATAATAGTAAACTTGCAAAATGGTAAATTACTGAAAATACTTCTTTAGGTGCTCGGCGTTCCACAGCCTTGGCAATTTTTTCCCTTCTTCTGTCTCCAGGTGATATGCTCATGCTCGATAATTTCCGATTACTCGGTACAAGCCTTCCCATTTTGGTGCCAACTTTCCATCTGTCGCCTCTTTTGCTGCTATTGTTACCTTGCGCAGTACCCAATCTCCTATTTTGAGTTTTCTTGGCTTCACCTTCTTGTTGAAATACTCTGCTGACTTCTGCTTGTATATTGCTGTCGTCAACTCGGCAACTTCTCTCTTCTCTGGTAATAAATCCAGGTTCAACAGCAGGCCTGCACTATTGAGGCGAGGGTTATAGTGCGCTATCCGAAAACTGGGGGAACCGATCTCTACAGGGATCATAGCTTCTGCTCCAAAGGCTAGTGTGAAGGGAGTTTCTCCTGTCGGGCTTCTTTTGGTGGTTCGGTAGGACCACAACACTTCTGGTAGGTATTTTGTCCAGGCTCATTTTTTCTTTCCCAGCTTCTTCTTCAATATCTGGAAAATTGTCTTATTAGTTGCTTCTACTTGGCAGTTGGCTTGCGGGTGTCCTGGTGATGAAAAGTATGTGCGAATATGGAGTTCTGCGCATCAATCTTTGTAATGCTGGCAATCGAATTACTTTCCATTGTCGGATACGATGGCATATGGTAGGCCGTCTCGGCATATTACGAAGTTCCACAAGAAACTGTTAATATTCTTTGTTGTTATTGTGTCTAAAGCCGTTGCCTCAGCCCATTTTGTGAAGCATTCTACCGCTATCACAACGAACTTGACACCACCCTTCCCCTGTGGCAATGGCCCGACGATATCTACCCCCCATTTAGCGAATTGCCATGGGGAGGAGATTGAACTTAGTTCGTCTGGGGGGTTGGTTGATACCTGTGCGAACCTCTGGCATTCATCGCATTTCTTCACTATTTCGAGAGATTATTTGTGTATATTGGGCCAGTAATAACCAGCTTGGATAGCTCTGTGAGCCAATGTTCGTCCTCCTGAATGGCTGTCACAGATCCCTTCATGGATCTCTCTTAGTACGTACTTTGCTTCTTCCTCCGATAGACATTTGAGCAAGGGGAGGGTGTAACCCTTTTTGTAGAGTACACCATTGATAATGGTGTATCTGGCAACTTTTGTCCTGACTCTTTGCACCTCTTTTTTGTCTGACGGCAGCAATCCCTGGCCAAGGAATTGGATGATGTCCGCCACCCAATCTGGGGCATTACTAGTTAGCATTTCGCTGTCGTTGTCGCGAATGCTTGGCTCTGTCAGCACTTGTATTACTAGGCCTGATAGCTGTTGTTCATCCTCGGAGGCTGACCCTAGTCGGGCTAGTTTGTCTGCCTTTTCGTTATCTTCCCTTGGGATCTGCTTTACCACAAATTGGTTGAATTGTGCCCGGGCTTCTTGCACTTTGGTGAGATATTCTTTCATCTTTTCCCCTTTTGCTTTGTAATCTCCTTTGATTTGGTGGGCAATGACTTGGGAGTCAGTTCGAATTTCCACGTCTCTGGCTCCCATTTCTAGCGCAAGGTTGAGTCTCGCTAAGACAGCTTCATATTCTGCTTCGTTGTTGGTTGTTTGAAAGTCCAACTTGATGGCAAAGGTCAACTCCTTGCCTCTCAGGGTTGTCATGACGATCCCGACTCTGCTCCTATTGGCTGTTGAGGATCCGTCAACGTATACTATCCAGAGGTTCTTTTTTGATACCTTGTTGTTGTTGGGAAAATTGGAGAACTCCACCAAGAAGTTTGCAAGTACTTGCCCTTTAATTGTTGTTCGGGGCAGGTATTCAATGTCGAACTCTCCGAGCTCGATTGCCCAATTCACCAATCTGCCCGAGGTATCTGGCTTATACAATGTTTTTCTTAGTGGATACTTTGTCAACACGCGAATTGCGTGTGCCTGGAGGTAGGGCCTGAGCCGTCTTGTTGATACCACTAATGCGAAAGCCAGCTTTTCTATCTGAGGGTATCTCTCCTCGGCTCCTCTTAGTGCTTAGCTTGTGAAATACACTGGCTTCTGGACTCCTTTTTCTTCTCAGATCAAGACCGAGCTGACTGCTGATGGTGAAACCGCCAAATATAGGTACAATGGCTCACCTTCGGATGCCCTGCTTAATAGTGGTGGAGTGACTAGGTATTGCTTTAACTGCTGGAATGCTTGATTGCATGCCTCAGTCCATTCGAATGCCTTCCTTAGGATTTTGAAGAATGGCAAGCACTTGTCTGTGGATCTGGATATGAACCGATTCAAGGCCGCCAGCCGTCCGGTGAGTTGTTGCAATTGCTTCGTGTTGCTGGGTGATGTCATGTCTAGAACGGCCCTTACCTTTTCGGGATTGGCTTCGATTCCTTTCTGGGATACTAGGAATCCCAGGAATTTTCCAGAGGACACGCCAAAGGCGCACTTGGCTGGGTTCAGCTTCATGTTGTACTGCCTCAGTGTTTTGAATGTTTCCTCCAGGTCTGAGACGTCATTAGTTGCTTGGATGGTCTTGACCAGCATGTCATCCACATAGACTTCTACATTTATGCCGATTTGGTGTTTGAACATCATGTTTACCAGCCTCTGGTATGTAGCTCCTGCGTTTTTTAAATCGAAAGGCATTACCTTATAACAGTAGAGACCCCTGTCGGTGATGAATGATGTCTTCTCATGGTCGCTTTCATGCATCTTGATTTGATTATAACCTGAGAAGGCATCCATGAAGCTTAGAAGTTCGTGCTCTGATGTTGAGTCTACCAATACATCTATTTTTGGGAGTGGGAAGCTATCTTTTAGACAAGCTTTGTTTAAGTCGGTAAAGTCCACGCACATTCGCCATTTACCGTTTGCTTTTTTAACCAATACTACGTTGGCCAGCCAGTCTGGATAGTGTGTTTCTTTTATGAATCCAGCTTGTAGTAACTTCTCCACCTCTTCTGCAGCTACTTGATTACGTTCGGACGCAAAACTTCTTCGTTTTTGCTTTACTGGTTTGGAGCTTGGGTCCACGTTCAATTGGTGTACAATAACCGAGGGATCTATCCCGGGCATATCTTCATGTGTCCAGGCAAATATGTCTTTGTTGCCCTGAAGGAAATGCTTGAGCTTGTCTCATATTTCCCGAGACAATTGTGAGCCGATCCTCACCTTCTTATCTAGCCCATCTATTTCGACTTTGTCCATGTCCTCTGTTGATTTTGCTTTTTGCATTTCTTGGCCCGAATTGTTGATCTTGACTTCTAGCGCCTCTCTCTTGATTGGATCTCTGAGGGTGATATTATAACAATTGCAGGCTGCTACTTGATCGCCCCTAACTTCACCGATCCCGTTGTCTGTTGGGAATTTCATCTTCAAATGGTATGTCGATGTTACTGCCCTCAGCTTATTCAGTGTCAGCCTTCCAATTATGGCATTATAGGCTGAGGGCCTGTCAATTATCAAGAAGTCGGCCATGACACTTGCTTGTTTTGGAGTCGCCCCTGCCGTTATCAACAAAGTTATCACGCCAATGGGTTGAACCTTTTCTCTGGTGAATCCCATAAGCGGCATTTGGATCGGCCTCATTTTGTCTTGGCTGATCTTCATTTGGTTGAATGCTGTCCAATATAAGATATCGGCCGAGCTTGCATTGTCAATAAGGATTCTGTGGACACTGCAATTTGCCACTGTCATTGTCACGATTAGTGGGTCATCATGTGGCACCGAAACCCCTCTTTCATCTTCCTCGGAGAAAGTCACCCCCCCGGATTCTCTTTTTCTGACTTTTCCTGGTTCGGTCAGTGCTAACACTTCCTTTGATGCCAACTTGCGGGCCTGTGCTTTTCTTGCCGAAATTGATTCGCCTCCTCCAAAAAATCCGCCCGATATAGTGCGAATTTCTATAACGGTCTCCTGGTCTCTAGGTGCCTGCCTCGGGTTTTCAGTGTTTGGCCTTGTATTGCCCTTGTGATCCCTTGGGTTGTTATCCCTCGGGTTTCCTCTCCACTGGCTATGACCCGGTGGTTGATTGTTGTTTCTCTGCTGCCTTTGTTTGGCCACAAACTTCGTCAGTTTTCCATTCTTGATCAGTTTTTCAATCTCCAGGCGTAGGATTATACATTCTTCTGTCTCGTGACCGTGATCCGCATGGAAGTTGCAATACTTTGCCCTGCTTCTTATGTCGGGATCAGCCCTCATTTTTTGTGGCCAACGGAGGCTCAGGTCATCCTAGATCTGCATGAGTATTTCAGAGACGTTGTATTCAAGGGGATCCATTTGAATTCTCTCTCGGTGATTGGGATCGGAATCCAAGTCCTCTCGGGGATTGGGTTCCAATCCTTTTTCTGTGCTTTATGAGGCTGTTCTGATGGTTCATGTTTGATCCCGACCCTTGAGGGTGTCGGTTTGCTTACTGTCCGAGCTGACACCCTTTCGCCTCGGGGGTCCTTCTTTTCCTTTGCTGGGGCTGGGCGCTCTGACCTAGACTCCATTAGGGCCTTGATCATCTCTTCCCCATTCATGAATTCTTCAGCTTTATCCATGAATGTTTGCAACCTTGTTGGTGTTTTTCGGGCCAATTTTGCCATTAGTCCCCCCTCCACACTCATTTTTTCTTTGTTGAATCGCATTAGATATTCTCTAAGCGATTCTCCACTTTTTTGCTTCACCGTCAGCAAGTGGGCTGCAGACTTTTGTCGTCTTCTCCCGGCTAAAAATTGTGTGAGGAATTGTCTTTCTAGCGCATCAAAGCTATCAATTGATTTTGGCGGAAGCTTACCGAACCATTCCCAAGCACTACTTTTTAAAGTGAGGGGGAATGCTCTGCAAGAGATCTCATTTGGGGTTGCATGGAGAATCGAATATTCTCTGAATGCCTCAATGTGCTCGCCAGGATCTTCATCTCCCGTGAACTTATCAATTCTTGGGATTTTGAACTTATCGGGCAAAGGAAATGCGGTGATCCGGTCGGTGAAAGGGAGATTCGTACTTTGTAGCAAATCTTCGACTACCAATCCATGGCCATTCTCTTTTTGATCAATTGCCTGAGACATCCTTTCGTACTTTCTTTTCAAGTCCTCAAGCTCTGCATGTATATGATTCTTGTGGCTATGATGAGAAAGATCGTGAAATTGAGATAGACCACCGAGATGAGGAAGCTGGTTCTGGATTCGAGGTTGCGCGGGATCACGAGGAGGAGGAGGATGAGGCATATGGCCATTATTTAAAACCTCTTCACCATTTTCCCCCATTTCTCCGCCATCTTCATGACGACTTGCTTCTTCAGGCATGACTCGCCTGGCTGGGATTTGCTGACGCAATTTTCGTTTTGCTTAGCTAGGTTTTCCATGTGTCTTGACATTTGTTGCAGATTTTCTTCCAAGAATGCAATTCTTTCTCTTGGACCATTGGGTGGAGCCCTGAGATTAAGCGGGGGCCTTGATGGTCCAGTTGCGTTATGGACCGCCTCTTGTTCAGGGGGCGTGTCATTAGCAGCTGCTGATCAACGGGTGTTCATTATACTTAGATTTATATAGTAGAAACAACACTATGTTGTTCCCACAGACGACGCCGAACTGTTGGTACGGTTTATGATGAGCACCCGTAAAACAAGAACACGTGAGCGAAGAGCTTGTTGTGGGTACTGGCCGGGGATAGCTCCGATGCTTAAGTCAGTGAACTTATATGATGGTTTGATAATAATTGACTGTAAAATGATAGCTTGTTCTTCTCATAAGTAAAAGTTTCAACCCTTACCTTGATCCCTCTGGCTTTATTTATACTCCTCTCTTCTATCGTGGGTCTCAGGCATTTCGGGATCGTGCTTCTGCTCGTTGTCGATTGGGTCATGCCTATCATGCACGATCTTATGTGGCTGTGTCTACCCGCGATTCTCGGGTTCATGGGTGGTAAGTTCCCAATTTCAGGAGTCGTGGCCTTCTTTGCTAATGGTAATGAGGCTGCTTTCTTTCTCAGGGTTTGGGCCTTGCTGCCCGATATAGGTCTTGGGCCCTTTGGCCCAAACTCCCTAACAGAAGGTTTTATAGTTTTGTCAATTATGAAGTAATAATTTTTTCATTCCTTTTAAATTAATTATCTCAAAGCATTAATCAATGGAAGCACTTGCAAATGGAGCTTCCTCATATCACATTGAAATTATTTTTGTGGTGGTCGATAGTGTAGAAAAAAGCCATGATTTGAATTATGTTTTTTTTTTCTTTCTATTTTTTAATATACGATTATATTTTTCCCTGCATAGGTATTTCCCTAGCCTATTCTTTTAATGCCACCATCTCTAATGCACAATTTCCAACCAAAGTTTAATCAGTCAAAACTACACCAATTCTGCCTAGAAAATTATAGCTTTCATTTCTTAACAATTTATTAAATTATATTCTTTTGTTGAGATTGAGGACTTGTTTGGGTGTTCGATTTTTTTCTATTCAATTATATTCTTTTGTTGACTTTTTAAAATTATAAATATCGAAGAAAAAAAAATTAAAATTATGTTTGAATGGTTTAGAAAAAATGTTTGGGAATGTGAATATATTTAAAAAAGGTAAAATTAAAAATGAAAAATAAATTAAATTCTATAAATAAATAAATAATTACGTATCTAGATACTTAGATAGTTAAATACAATGTATACTATAAAGTATACATGTAGATATAGTAATGTATATTATTACTATATGTCTACAATAAATAATAGTCTATTAACTAGTTAAAACCTTTTTGACCAATGGGTAGGTCCTCTCTAGGTTTCTCTCTAGACCTAGTTGGGGTTGTGGCTTGCATTTTTCTCTAGACGGGTCCTCATACCAGTCTCGCGAGGAGTTTCGATCTTCCTTTTATGGCAGTGGGAATCTCTCTTTGTCAACAGAGGAGGAGTCCGGCGTAATTTTGCGTGAAACAGTGATCTAGGACATAGGGAAGGAAGGGGAACTATGTTTGATAGGGGGATTGGTTGTGGAGAAATCTTTTAATAAGGAAGCTTTCCATACCACGATGGTGGCAGTGGGGTTTGCAAAATGCAGTGACTTTTAACGAAGTAGGAGACAAGATTTTTGTCATAAAGTTTCGAAAGAATGAGGATTTAGATCAAATCTGGGGCGGGCGTCCATGGATGTTTGACCAAAATCCATTGGTGTTACAAATTTATGATGGATTGACACAACCCAATGAGATGAATTTCACCCATGAATCGTATTGGATCTAGATTCATAATCTCCCTTCATGACGAGGGAGGTAGCCCGTAGCATTGGTGAATCCGTGGGAGTGGTGGAGCGTATTAACATCAACCATGAAGGTCTAGGCTAGGGTAAATTTCTCATAGTGAAGACGTTGATTGACCTGATAAAACCATTGGCTCGGGGATGCATGTTGCATCTCCCGACAAAGAAACTGTGGATTTCCTTTGAATATAAGCGGCTGCCGCAATTTTGCTTCTATTGCGGGGCTATCAAGTATAATGGGAGTTTATGCCAGTGAATAGCGAAGCGGTTGATTCACGGTGAAGCACCGCCAGCCCAGTACGACAAATGGTTGAGGGCAGGTAGCGGAAGGTTTTCCAATGACAACAAGGCACGAGAGCAGGATGCTGGTCCTCTAGGCATGCAGCGATCTCCGGGAAGCGGTGGAAGCCATAACTGATCGGAATTTCTCCATGACCCTCAGCGGCGTGCAGAATCTTCCCCAAATGGTATTTTCAAAAATCTTGCTATTCATAAAAGGGGTGAGCATAGTCAGGAGGAAAATTAGGAGCTGCTAAGGAAATAGGTGTTTGTTGCTAAACTTCCTAGTAACGCTCCAGACCTTAATGGGAAGGATCCTCAAGGGATTGATGCAGTAGCTAAATTGAAGGCTAAGAAGGTGGAATGGACAACGAGTCGGCTCAATTTAAATGTGGAGAATGGTATTTTGGGAACTATGCCTATGCTAGCTATGGACCATTCCTTGACCAAGTCAGCTACTGCTTTGAACGTCCTTGGGCCTTGCAAAGATTTTATGAAATTTTCTTCCCCCAAGATCCTTCCACTGGACCACGCCAACTTAGCCCTTAATGGGCCTTTCCTTTTTACTAGTGGGGCATCAGGCCTTCATCACAAGGTATTTAATAATGCTTGCTCAGCTTCAAAGTCCACTCCGAAGGCCAGTATAGAGAGTTTCAGTCTGCAAACCAAGCTTCACATGACCTTATCTGCTGCTAGCCGTCCTTCTGAGGGGATGGATTATGCTCGTCCAAGATTGTCTCCAATAGTGGGGCCGGTTGAATTTCATCCCGATTCGTCGGTTCCCCTTGTCAAGAATCCTCACAAGTTCAAGCAGTGGAAGAGGAGGGCACGAGAGCAGGCACAATTTTTGGCTTCTGCAGAAACAGTGCTGGACAATTTAAGGAAGTGGAAAGGATTGGGCGACAGTGCAGGAGTTCCTTCTTTAGGGGATGGTGGACGTGTGAACTAGGATAGTGCTGCAACTGTGAAGAAAATGAAAGTTAGGAAAGAATTATAAGGGCCCGTATCTTTTTTGGGTAGAGTGGCGGAGCTGATGATCAGCCATGCCGCTCATTATGAGTCTAATCAGTTGGAACTGTCGAAGGCTTGAGAACCCTTGGACAGTTCATCACCATTGCCACCTGGTGAAAGAAAAGAAAGACCCTGTATTTTATTTCTTATGGAAACAAAACTTCATAGAAGTAAAATTTCATTTTTTACGTAATAAATTGGGTTTTGATTGTTTGTTTGTTGTTAACCCTCTTGGTCGTAGCGGTGGACTTGCTCTTTTTTGGCAAGAAGATGTTGCGCTTGAAATTCAAAACTATTTGCTCCGACATATTAATGCTATTATCAAGAGCGGTAATAGTAACAGTGGAAATTGACAAGCTTCTATGGTCATCCAGAGACGGCTCGCCGTGAGGAAGGATGGAATTTACTGCGACACCTTCAGCAATATTCCCCATTGCCTTGGTTGTGTGTGGGGGATTTCAATGAAATATTGGAGCAGTCCGAGAAAAGTGGGGCTGCTTTACGCCTCATTAGACAAATGGACTCGTTTCGAGTGGCTTTGGATGATTGTCAACTTAGTGACCTAGGATTCATTGGTTCTAAGTTCACTTGGTTCAATAATCATGAGGACTCCTCCTTCACAAAGGAAGAACTTGATCGGGCAGTAGCCAATCCAGGCTAGTGTGAGCAATTTGGTAAGGTAGATGTTGTTGTATTGGCTGCTTGTAACTCTAATCATTCCCTTTTATTTATGCAATTTGGAAATAAGGATAATGCATACTTGCCTCCTAGTGAGAATTTTAAATTTAAGGCTAGCTGGATGGTTAATGATGCTTGTGTTGGTGTTATTACTAAAGCTTGGGTAGGGAGTGACTTTGAAGGGGACCCACTCAATATTCTCCAACGTAAACTTGAGAAGTGCAAATGAATGCTCTTAGCTTGGAAGAAAATGCAAGGCTCGCCGAAAGAGAATAAAATGGCTAAAAAAACAAATTGCGAAGGTGACGACATTACAAGGTAGGGCAACGGTTGCCACCATGGGATAGATCAAATCCCACCAAAAGGCTATAGATGACATGCTTGAACGGGAAGATCTAAAGTGAAAGTAGCGAGCCAAGGTACACTGGTTACAGAATGGTGACAGGTATACAAAGTATTTTCATATGTATGCTAACCAAAGGCGGAAGAGCAATACTATCGCTGAGGTAAGTAATGCCGAGGGGGTTCAATGTTCAGGCCCAACAAAGATTGGCAGGGCATTCCTGAATAATTATCAGTCTCTATTCTCTTCCTCTTATCCGGTTGGGGTTGATGGCTGCCTCCAAGCTCTTGAAGAGAAGATCACTCCCGAGATGACTGCTCAACTTGACATGGAGTTCACCTCAGAGGAAGTCCACTTTGCTATTTCCCAGATGTCCTCATACACCTCTCTGGGACCAAATGGGTTTCCTCCATACTTCTACCATAAATATTCACCAATCATCGGCAAGGAGATATGTTCGGCTGTTCTCTTCTGTTTAAATTCAGCTTGATCTCTAGAGAGTATTAATGATCCAAATATTGTCCTAATTCCTAAGAAGAAACCCGCAACTCGGGTCACAGATTTCTGACCAATTAGTCTTTGCAATGTGGTATATAAAATTGTGTCGATTGGGGTTTGGACCCAGATGGATTTAGCTTGTCAAAAAATGTATCAATTCTGTTTCCTACTCGATCCTGATCAATGGAGCTCCCTATGGTCACATCCTTCCTACATGCGGGATCAGACAAGGGGGACCCTTTGTTCCCTTATCTCTTTATTATGTGCGCTGAAGCTCTCAGTAGCTTACTTCAACAGGCTGAACAAACAAGAATGATTTCGGGTGTTCCTCTTGCCAGAGGGTGGGTACGACTAACTCACCTCTTTTTTGTAGATGATAGTCTTCTATTTTGCAAGGCTACTCTTCCAGAGTGGGACAATTTACATTCAGTGTTGTAGAAATATGAACAAGTTTCTGGGCAATGATTGAATCCCGAAAAAACTTCCATATTCTTTAGTCGAAATACGCCAGCGAGTGTCAGACCTCAACTCCTAACAACTGCTAGAGTCCAGGCCTCTAATAGCTTTGAGAAATATCTGGGCCTCCCTGCTCTGCTGGGCCGATCCAAACAAAAGGGTGTTTCTGTCCATAAAAGAATGCATTTGGCACCGTATCAGCAACTGGAAGAATAAATTCTTGTATCAAGCTGGGAAGGAAATCCTCCTGAAAGCAGTGGCCCAAGCTATTCCCACATACTCCATGCAATTGTTTCTCTTGCCCAAGTCTTTACTTCGGGACATAAATGCCATGATGCAGTGATTCTAGTAGTGTCATCATGAACAAGAGAAGGGTATCCATTGGATGAAGTGGGACCGTATGGGAGTGTCCAAATCCCACGGTGGCATGGGTTTTCGCAATCTCGAGAGTTTTAACAAAGCGATGCTCGCTAAACAGTGCTAGCACATTGTTCAAAATCCTGACTCCCTCTCAACTCAGATCCTCAAAGCTAAGTATTTTCCACAAGGCTCCCTCCTTACCACCCAACTGGGGAATCGTCCCTTATATATCTGGAGGAGTATCTTTTCAGCGCGAGATTTATTACGGGCAGGTCTTATTTGGAGAGTTGGCAATGGGGAACATATTCGTATCTAGAAGGATAAATGGTTGTTATCCCACCTTGGTTCACCTCCACAGGTTTTCAAGGGTGGTCTTAGTGAAGACTCTCGAGTTGTTGCTCTAATTGACTGGGACAACAAGAGCTGGAAGATTAATCTAGTACGTGAACTTTTTGATGCCACTACTGCTGCTGAGATTTGTCAACTCCCTCTTAGCTCCATCCAGAACATTGACAGACTAGTTTGGGCGCATGCAGGTAATGGAGAATTCTCAGTTAAAAGTGCCTATCATCTCCAAGTGAAGATTCTGGTCTCCAAATCAAGGGAATGCTCTCGGTTACCTCAACAGGCTATTTTCTGGAACAAGCTATGGCAATTAAAGGTGCCCCATTCAATGAAGGTTTTCTTGTGGAGGGCGTGTCAAAATGCTCTAGCTATGAAAGCCAATCTTTTCATATTGAAAATTTCCAAAGACCCCATTTATCCTATATGTGGTGTGGCTCTGGAAACTTCTAGGCACGTTCTTTGTAGTTGTCCGGCTGCTAAGGTCGTCTGGGGACTGTGTGGGCTGGCAATCTGAAAAAATCATGTAATAATAAATCTTAGATGTAATACCACCAAGAAAAAAACAAAAGAAGGACAGGAAAAGCATTAGGGGAAAAAAAAAAGTCAAAAATTTAAAGAGTTTCACTTTCAAATTTGCATATACTTAAAGACTGATGTGGGTTGGCAATCTGAAAAAATCAGTCAAAAAAAAAAAAAATTGCACCCTTATCTATGAGTTACTCTAGTGGACTGGCAGTCTGAAGAGATAAGGTTGGAAGCTCTTTGTCCAAGACGCGCGCTTCTCAAGTTCTGACTTCTCTCTTCCCCAAGACATTTTTGAACCGTTGGATGATCTCAAATCATCTCGACCTTCTATTTCTCATCAAACCTTACTACACGCTTTCCATTACTCAGTCTTCTTCCAAAAGTTGAACTTCCAAACGCATAACCGTAACAGAGGCGCTGCTTGCAATGGATGGACCACGGCGTCGCCACTGACAACATCCAAAGGCGACAAACCACTGCCACTGACTGCTCCTCTCACCGGTGACGTCTTAGCACCCCAGTGACGCATACCACTATTGAAACCAGTGACAACCTTCAGTGACTCATCAACCGTGTTCCTCGATGGAAACCTCTCATCACTGGTGACAATCTTTGTAATTGTTTTATGATTTGGTATTATTAATAAAACTCGTTTATTAATTTCTTTTTATTTTTAAACGAAAATAAGAAAATACAAAATTTGGCTCAAGCCAAGCTCAAGCTCGAGTACTCAACTCGGGCTTGGCTAAATCTGATCGAGCTTGAGCTCGATCCTAACAAGCTTCCTGCCATTAACAAGCCAAGCAAGTGGTACTCGCTTAGGATCGGCTCGTATACACCCTTACCTATGATTAACATTTTTTTTTTTATATTATTTTTTGAGTTGAGTTAAAAAAATTTAAGTTAGGTTAAGTAAATTTGAGTTTGGTTGAAAAGATTTGAATTAAAAATAAAAGTTGACTTTGAAAAAAATTGAGTTGAGTGAAAGAAAAAAAAATGGAAACACCCAAATATGCCATACATCTTTGACTAAGCTTATAAGGAAAGAAACCTTCAGAGGTTCTTTCTTGTAGTTTACAAACCATAACAGGAAGTAACTTCTTCTCTTCTTCTTTTTTTGTCATACAAGAGGTCTTGTTATTGTACTTCCAATAATGAAAAATCTCTAGTTGCACATATGCCATAAAAAATTAGCTTCCCAATTGGTGTGGTAGAATACATAGTGCATTTTCAACATAATGACCTAATATTGAAGATGGTTTCCATGTCTTTTTTGTTCTATTCAATATATATTTTAAATGGCTACCTACTCACCATAATTTATTCCCTTCATGCTTAACATGATCATTTTGGCTCTTGGAGCAAAGATAATGTTTCATCACTGTGACTTCCCATGTGATTTGAACTATTGAAATTCTTACCAAATTTCAATATTTTATGATTTAAAATTCCATACCCTCTATCAATTTGGATTTTGTGGATTTTATGAAGGTTGATCAGTTCTGTTGATTTTTCTTATGGTATGATCATCCAATGTATGAAAATGGTAGAAAGGTGTTGAGGCAGCTGCAGAAAAGGCAATAAAGGTTGAATATTAAGGTTGTTAGGTGTGAATAATTGGTGTATAAAGAAATTACTAAGTTAAAGGGTAAGATGTAGATCAACAGATCTTGGTACCATGTGCAATTCAAGCTAGAAAAGGCTAAATACCAAGAAATGGGGAAGAGCTATCGTCTAATATTAGCATGTTCATGGCTATTTTGTGTAACTAGTTTATTTGTTTTTGTTGCTATTTGTATGGAGTAGGTTATACAAAATTTGGCACACAAAATGCTACTATGAAAATGTGGTAAGGACTAATATTGTAATTGGAATAATGTAAACTATTGTGTTACAATGTTCATTTGGCATTAAGTATACTATTAATGACAATTTTGCTTTTTTTTTTTTCTCTCCATATCAAAAGGTTAACATTTTGCATGGAATGAAACAAACTATTAATTGCTATAACAAGTTAGGGCAAAGTTACTAGCTATATACAAACACTGCTAACAGTGGCACTAGTCACCACTAGTTACACTTAAAATAAACTATTAACACATATGCAAATTATAAATGAACACAATCATTTTCATAAACAAATCGTAAACACACATAAACAAATTGTCACAAATAGCTACAATTACCAAAAACAACCACAACTGAGCTTTACAACAATTCACAAATTACTAACATTGTCACCAACTAGCCATCTATAAACTGTAACACCATGAAAAATTAATTAACTGGTAATTAACTTCACAATACGCCTCTTTGTCTTACTTATTAAGAAATAAGACAAATGGATCTTAGAACCCTCATCAAAGAGCCTATGTCGAAAGACTTTATCACTATAAGATGTTTGATTGGTGGTCACAACGATGACATCGTTAATAGTATGGATTACAAGGGATTTAAACCCGATCGGGCAACTAATGATAATACTATACGGCAATATCGGGGACAAGTGTTGTACTACAGGTCTTTTGGGACAACGTTAACCCTAACGAGAGGGGTTAAGAGCTTAGATATACCATATGCGAGAGGGGTTAAGAGCTTAGATATACCATATGAAGTACACGATTATATTTTACTTGATTTTCATGTATCTTATATCTATATTGCATTCACATGATTTATAAACTAACAGAATAATATTGTATATTATTTGTGACGCCCCAATTTGTTAACCATTTTCTAAAGAGAATTTTAAAACTTAACCATAAAGTTCTCAAACTTCTTGAGGATCTTAGAAACAAATACAAAAACCAAATGATAATGTTTTCTCAACATTAATCATTTAGTTTCAGAATGAATTTAAAAAATTTAAATTTCCCAGTTGTCACATTATTGCATGTGAATTAAGGGTCTTTTTATAAAAAATGAGTTCACAAACATGATAGCATGAAATTCTTGTGTATCTTACTCACTAAATGTTGAACTTACACTTTATCTTTTCCACCTGTAAAACATGTGTTATTTTATAGTTAGCTTACCTATCAATGTTGGATTCGAGAAGGACCTCGAGGCAATTGCAACTATTTGGCGTAATGATATTGATATGGTTAATGCTTAAGGACTCATTGCAGAATTTCAGATGCCACTCATGGTAATTAGTATTTTTGGATGATGTTGCAGACTTAAAGTTTTGAGTCATGTTGCATATTAAGGATTAGTTTGGATTTTATTTATAACAATGATGTGTATAGTATAAGGGTTTCAATTAATGAGATGATTCTTACTAGATACTCTAGTTGTAATTATTAATGTTGATAGAACAATAGAAAATCATAAGTTTTTGCTGCTTAATATTATCTTTTGAGGAATAGAGATATCTTGAGACTTATTTACTTGGTAAATAGATCTAGAAGACGTTAAGGAGTTAATTACTAGTTAATGAATATATCGAGACGTTACAATAAGTCATTGGCAGTAATATAAAATGAGGTTCTATGTTAAATGATAAAAATATCATATGGATGCATTATAAATACAATATATGATATTTAGAGTGAACATGTCATAGTTTACCCAAGCCCTTAACTCCTTGGTAGGGTTGGCATTGTCCCGAATGACTTGTAGTACAACACCAATATCACGGTGAAGCACTCATACCGTCATCACTAATATGCCAACTGGATTTAAACTCTAGGTGATCCATACTACTAATGATGCCGTCATTGTAACTACCACTTGTACATGGTTCTACCAGTCACCTATAAAACTATTAAATCTCAGTCCAAGCAACAATAAACATAAATCTTTGGACCATAGGGTCAACTTGTATAGTAGTAAGCTCATGATTGTCATCCGTACATGAAGTGTTATGTTATACGTTACAATTAATCATTATCTTTTGCATGCATACATTTATAAAACTCATACGATGCAACATTCCTTTATTCATGACCCGTTTACATAAAAATAGAGTTCACATCATTCTAAAATTTATTTCGTGTGAGTAATAAGCATGCACATTTGATCCATAAAATAATCATGCTAAATGATTTTAACAATGAGTATCCATGTGAGTTTTACTCACCTTGGTCGTAAAGAACCTTCGGATAATCCTCTTGATACACACCAACCTCAAAATAGGTGAAATGGGCCATTATTAGTTTCTATCTAAGTTGGAATACACTTAAACATAGCTTTGAGGGCGGATGGACATTCAATTTGGGCATCGATTATTTGGTATGAGCATTGATTGATCGCCATCGATCGATCGATAATCAAGTCTGCAAAAACCCATTTTCACTTAAAGGTCCTAACTATACCATTCTAACACTTTCTAAGGCCCTACTCCCTAGTATGGCTTCCATCACTATCCTAAGCATAATCTATACTCCATACACATTAAAGCTTATACATTTGCATAAAATATCTAACCTACCATTAATTCTATCATTTTCAACCTAAAAATTCAAATCAATAACCCAAATTAATAAACTACAAAAATACAACCTAAGCAGTTGTGACAACCCGATCCATAATTGCACTGTAACTATATTATTATTATTATTATTATTATTTTGAAAACATCCAGTAATCATGAACCGGACCAATCGTCACAAGGTGATAGAAATACTTGTCATACATGTATTTCATAACGTATCATGAGAATTACATCTATTACATCAGAGTCGCATATCACATTTAATATAAATTGAGTGGAAGCATTTTTATACCAAGGGAGTAATTAATATACATAGAGCTGACAAATAAAATATTAATGATTAAAAGTTTGCACTGTGACATATACAAAAAAAATGGCTATACAAACGTGTTACATGCGATACAAGCCAATATATAAAATAATGTTTGTGAACTCATCACAACCATATGTAAAAGAATAGACTAATAGTCAAGTCTATACAAAAATATCAAAGTCCCATGACGTCAGTCGTAATAGCCAAGGTAGTAGGTTATGGCTTGGCCGTAACACTAGAAAATGATGTGCACAAATGAAAAAAAAAAGCACATAACAAAATCATCATATTCACCATTCAATTTTATTTATTTTTTTTATTAAAAAAAACGAAAAACACATCACCAAATGGTCTCATAATACTCAAAAAAAAAAAATGATGTTGGAGTGTAAGGGGCTTTTAGGAGAAAAGGCTACAATAATTCTATTCCTGTAGGAAATGAATAAGTATTCCTCTCCTTTTTAAAAGAAATACTTATTCCTATTCATAAGGGAATAAGTATTCCTATGAGAATAACTATTCCTATGGAAATAACTATTCCTATGAATAGGCTCTTACCAAATAAAGGATTCCAAGACCTATTCCGCAAACCAAACGGGGCCGTAGTCATGAAACATTTGAAATAGTATAATAGTTGGGTACACACATGTACGTTCCAGTCTCCCTCATGTACTAATACACATACGTGCTCAACTATGTTATAAATATATCATATAACTTAAGTACACCCATATACAAATAGTCATTTCCCTATGGGTGAAAACACACGCATCTAAGCATATCTAAAAAATAAAACATAAATCCATATGCAGCTAGCCGTAAGAATATACATATGTGTTTTCCCATTAAACCTCATATGCATACTAATATGTCTATGATCAATAAAACATAAGTCATCATATAAACATCTCATAAATCAATCATAAAATCATCATGTTCATCATGCAATGCTCTGTAACTCTGGTGTGATGACTCCATCCCAAGACGTCTTACTTTGCGTCATTGGACCCGGCTGCCAACAACACTACTCATGTTGCGTTTTTATGTAATGATCCCTGGGTAGGTCTTATGCCAGCCGTAACTATAGCCCTTACTAGACTGCCATCCATTACTCTTATGTCTAGCTTTTCTTTTACATTCCTTGTTTCACGGGTTTACATACACTCCTATGCTTGATAAGTGCTGAATGTTACACATTCAAGCCCCTTAATTCACATATGTTAATATCTTAGTTTCATTATAATATGATGTTTTGTGTTGTTTTTGTGTTTTTCCCTTATTTTGTAGGTTTTGGAAGAAAAGCACTCAATTCCATCAAGTTTCGGGCTTAGAAGAGATGTTGGAGAAAAGCTGAAGAATTTGGCTAGAGCCATATCCATATTTGGCTAGAGCCATCTTTTGGTTAGAGCCATATCTACATTTGGCTAGAGCCATCACTTAGCTCGAGCCATATCCATGTTTAGCTCGAGCCATCACTTGGCTCGAACCATATCCATGTTTAGCTCGAGCCATCTTGGGCGCTGAACAGTAAAGTCGGCAGAACCCGATTTGGAAAGATCCTAAACCTACTCCAACTCGATTTTGGACTTCCTAGTGTGCACGAAATTGACTAGGGTTGTTCCTAAACTCTATAAATACTCCCCTAAGTCCTCCAAAACAAAGACACAAGCTTGAGGAGAAGAATCAAAGGCTTCAAAGAAGGGTTTTTCTTAGTTCTTTATTTCTTTTTAGTTTTTCTTTGTTATTTTCTTATGGGGATGATTTTCATCCAAATTATGTGTAGCTAATACTTTAGTTAGGGCTCGATTGAAGCCCTAATCATGTCTTTTTAAGGTTTTAATTTGTCTTGCTACAATTCATGTTTTGATGCTTAATTGATTTATCTCCGGTTTTTGTTCGTTCTTCATATGGGTTATGTATGAGTTTGATTATCTTATGCATATAACATGTGTAGAGTGTTATCTAGGTCAATTTGGATGACCGAGTCCTGGCCTAGTAGAGTGACAAAAGAACCAATTGCGGGTTCTTGGGGTAATCAACATGAAAGACCGGAATAGATACCATGTTCTAGGTTTTAGTGTGTTTGTCGATTTCCATAGATTTATGCTTTCTCAAAGAACAACTTAGTAGATACCATGCTAAATCCTTTGAGAAAGAAAAAAATTAGAGTAGATACCATGCCTAATTTGTTGCCTAGGGAAATCAATGGCTTTTGGAGTAGATACCATGCCCTTAGGCCGACAAACAGTGAATATCTTGATATAATTGTAGCATTGTGCATATTTGTTTACCTTATTTGAGTATGATTAGCGGTGGATATCGAAGCCATAGCCCTTTATTCTTATTATTTTAATTCAATATTCTTATCTCATCTCATTCAAGATATTTCTTAGGAATTGCTTTTTAAACATAGTTTACCAATCCTCGTGGGAATGATCTCGTATTTGCCGTCTATACTATCGTTTTGATCTTGTGCACTTGCGAGTAAAACGTGCATTTATTCGCCTATTTATTTAGGTGGATATTTGTACAACAATGCTCTTCATACATATGCTCTTAAATAATATGCATTAATATCTGCCATAGTCCTTTTTCTCAATATCAAAATTAGTAAAGCATCATAAAACTCAACATCTCAATAAATTTCGCCATAATCATAAAGCCTCAATAAGTCATCAAAACTCATCATCAATCACTCATCAAATCATCATAAATCTCAAGAAGATAACCGAAAGCAAAAATCACATATTAACATAAAATATCATCGGTTCGTCATTTAAACCATTATATTGTTTCTTCAAAATCTTTTAAAACATTTACTTTGTTTAAAAAGTACAACATTTGCTAAACATTGAAAACAAAACATAAAACACTTTAAAGTGTATATCACTCTCAGTAAGTATAAATACTTACTAATTCCGCTGATTGAATTGACCTCTAAACCAATGTCCAAGCAATGTCCGCTGCATATACACATTGCTAAAACATTAATAGCTATACACTCTAACTCTCAAAGCCCATTAACCATGATACTTGAAAATTCAAGTATCAATGTGGCTATAAGCAACTCATTGTATCCTAAGGTTCCAAATAACATTTAAATAACTTTTATAATTAATCCATAGTGAAATACTACGGTTAGACATCATAAAACCCAAAAATACTAACTATAGAAAAATTTAGGGTTTAAGTGTCTTACCTCAAATATTGAAGAATTCGAAGTTGTGCACCACGAAACTTCAACCCGATGAGTGTAGAGTAAAACCCAACAAGAATCCTAAGGAAATAACTATTAATAAGCCATACATTCGAGAATATAGCTCAGGTATTGAGAAGTTGGGATTTCGAGAATTTTACATCGAATCGATTTGTGGAAATAGGTTTCTAAAGCTGAGAATCTTGATTCTGGGGTTAGAAATGTGTTTGGAAGCTTCCAAAGATCAATACCCAAGGTTTGGGTATAAACCCTATGAGAGAGAAGAGAGAAAATTGTGGAAAATGAAATAAAAATCGGAAAGTGGCTGAAAAAATCGCGTCAGCCTATTTATGAGTGATTGAATAGTGTCACCGTTTGGATCAAGAAGTGGCCTGTCCGAACGATAGTGCACATGGTTCGTCCGGACCATGCTGCGGACGGTTGCTACTGAGTGAACAGTGACATGGGACCATCCGAACAACTCTGCAGACGCTGCTGTGGATGAGGCTCACTGGATGAGCCTGTCCGGACGACATTGCTAACGACAATGTGGACAAACGCTACTGATTGAATAGTAGCTGGGTTCGTCCGGACCGCTACAGATGGGGCTGTAGATGATCCATTATGGGTGACGACCGTTCAGACGACAACATCACCGTCCGGACGCCCAAGGCAAATTTTTACTTTTAAGTCATTTTCAAAGTGTTTATTTTTCTTACTTTTAATTACCTTTTTACCCTTGACTTTTAAGATGATTTTTAATTCTTAATTAAAGCTCTTGGGCATTACAGCAGTAACTAAACATCAAGCTAATATACTTATAACAACAATAGGAATAAGATTAGGGCAAAGGATTATATGTCTTGAAGGTAGAACTCCAAGAATCCTCATTCTCTCTCTCTCTCTCTCTAAAGACGGGTAAAATGGGTGAAATGATGAATATATAAACCTAACATGCAGATTGAAAACGTGGAGGTATCGAAATTTAATTGCATGCAGCTATCCTCAATCGATTGATACCCACCTTGATCGTTTGTTAGGGTTATTAAGTAAATGTCGGTAATTCGTTATCGTTAATTTGGTATCGATTGTTCGATCCCACATCGATTGATCAATTGATCCAAGCATAAATTCTCTTAAAGTCCAAAAATTCATCTTAGAACCAACCCTAACATCCTTAGGTTATAATTAGATCATACTTGTAACGCCCCAAAGATTAATTAATTGATATAATTAACTCAAAGTGTTATTCATAGTTTCTTCATACTAATTAACTGGTAATTAGTTAGATTTACTACCTCACACACTAACTTATCTGAGTAATAATATAGGATGAAGCAACATAAAAATGATATGAGTCTAGTCTAAACATTGCAATAACATCAACTATCATTGACGTGGATTTCCGTCAATGTATGGGAGAAGTTGGACAGAATGGAGGTACCATATCTATTTTTAGTCGTTAGCGAGGTACGATCTACAATAAAAAATAAAACTTAGGTGAGAAAAAATAAAGTTGTTAAACCACATAGAGAAAAACGTAGTTAACCCTTAAAATATTTGTAAACTCGAGTATTAAATTGGTTAAATTGTAAATTGGGGTATAAAAGGTAAATACAAGGGGGTTTGGATATTTTTCCTAAATTTCGTGAAAAATGTTTTATTTTTGGTAAAAGAAATTTATGGTTTATTTTCAAAATTATATTGATAATAAGAATTGATAATAATTTTGCAAAATTTTATCAAACAAGCCTAAATGCTGCAACTTAAGGGACATACAAAAGAAATGAACAATATTAGTTGTGGTATTGACAAAAGTTTCAAATACATAAAGGGATAAGAGTAGGCAAAAACCGCCCAAACTTGACCAACCTGCCCCTTGGTTCCAACCCACTTGATTATACCAAGCCATATATAAAGATATTTTTTATTTGAAAGACTGACACCCTAATAGGCTAATACTCTCATCACACGACACCTCTTTGTGAGGTTACTTCTTCACATGCTCCACTTCCACCGGTCAAGCGACCACGACCAGTGGCGGAGCCAAAACTTGATTATTGTAGGGGCCATTTTTTTTTTTAAATGATAAATGCAATTTAAAAAAATGAATGTTTTTCAGCTTCAACCCTTAGTGTTCCACAACTAAAGTTTTAGAAGGATGTTCTTTAGCTTCAACTTTTATAGATTTAAGAAGACAAATACTCTTTAAGATTTGAAGTTTCGTCATTGAAATTCAACGGTGTATTTGGAATGTCAACTTCTTTTATCTTGAGTCGATAGTTTTTAAGTTCGATGTTATTGATCATAGACTTAAATTTAAAAAGTTAAATTACAATTCTATAAGAGACAACCAGGTTGATAAACAAGAAATAAACAATCATAGAATATAAACGAAATGCTAGAATATTTATTCAAATCCTTCTCTCGTCCTTCTAAATATCATCATCACCATTGAATGAATGAGTTCTACACATGAGACCTATATAAATTTATAGATCCAATGGTGGTTGTAATATTTAGAAAGATAAGAGAATGATTTTGGTAGATATTCTAACATTTATATATGCCATTGAATGGATGAGTCCTACACATGAAACCTATATAAATTCATAGATCTAATGGTGATTATAATATTTAGAAGGATGCGAGAAAGATTTGGGTAGATATTCTAGCATTTCCCATATATATATATGTGTGTGTGTGTGTGTGTGTGTAATAGTCTAAATAGAAAGAATCATGGAATAAATTATATATTGCTGAAATGTTTACTTTTTTTGTTTTGATTATAAACACTTACCAACTTTTTTATTTGTACATATATTTCTTCAAATTTTCTACAAACTAAATTTATATGAATTATAATATTCTCTAAGTAGCAAATGGTGCTTGATGCAATTAACACAATATATCGTTTTTACCTCATCTATTCACTAGAGAAAAGAAAATGATTCACAAATAGTTCAATAAAAATCTTTATAGTGATTAAAAAAAAAAAAAAACAGATGTTGATTCTTAAAAAACCTAGCGAGCTTCTCTTATTATTATCATTTTTAAAAATGACATATGTAAGTGCCATTTTCAAAATCTTCCTTATATAAATATATTTTTTAAAAGGCTTGTGGGGACCACGGCCCCACAGGCTCTAATGTGGCTCCACCACTAACCACGACAACAACCAGTGACCACCACCACTCTAGCTCGTCGTTGATACGTCCACGTTTCTCTCTCCTTTAGTTTCGAACTAGTAAGTCCTCACATAGGTTTCTTCTTCACGCTCCACATCAACGGTCTCCACACTCTCTTGTTCTCTTTTAAGCTCTCTCTCTCTCTCTCTCTTCTTCACACTAGGAAATACCCAATCTCAACCTAACCCGCAATACCTGAAGCCGACGGTTACTTTTCATTGGAATCGGATATCGGTAGTCAGTCACAAGTCAATTTTCGAAAAATCTAAAAAATCGAACCGTTCCGACCCATGACCACCCCTAGGTGCTTTCAGATTAAAAAATAGAGTAATTATATATGTGAACCTCATGTCTACCAAAAGTGATATGCTTTTAAAATTACCATTAAATTTACGATAAATAATTATTAACTTTTAATCTCATAGTAGTTTTAAAAGTCACATAATTTTTAATTAATACAAGATAAACAAGGGCAGATATGTATCATTATTATTATTATTTAAAGAAAAACAAAACAAAACAAAACTGCAGGGGAAGTCGGTGTAATTAACGCAAACCTCGACTACCTTCCTCTTTGTATCGAAGCTCGCAGATCGGAGGGCCTCTAAGAGAGCTAGGGTTTCCGACTCAGTAATGCCCCTGGTTCTAGGGTTTTCTCGCTCGCGCATTCAGTCTCGAAGCAATCGCTAGCTCGTTCGAGTCGACTCGGAGACCCAGAGGGGGTGACTCGGCCATGTACAGCGGGTCCAGTGATGGCGAGAGCCACGAGGCCACGCAGAGGAAGATCCCGCCGGCTTCGTCGATGCCTTGGGTTCGAAACCTCCGCCGGTTCATCGGATCCGGCACCGGACTCGGATCCGAAGCACTAATGGGTCCGTACTCTCTCTCTCTTTAGCACATTTTTTTCAATATGTCGTTCTTTTCAAAATTTTAGTTAGAAATTTGTTTTTTTTTTGGTTGAATTCCTTGTATACATTTGCGTGATTTTGGAGCTGGTAATTGTTATAGGCTGTGTTTAATCTGCTTTGTGGTAGTATTTTTCCAAGTTCGTTTGTTTTGGGCTTAGACTTTCCTGCTGTTGGGACCTGAATGTCGAGGAACATGAATGGGTTTAACTAATTAGGCAGTTTTGGAGTTCTTAAACTAAATAAGATGTACTTGATTAGCATTTGAGTGCGATCTCTGTTAGTTGTTGAGAAAATGGGGGAGGATCTTGAGTATTGGGTTATTTATCATTAGGGAATTGAGGAAATGGGAAACCTACGCTCAACTGAGCCCAATACTACCTTTTGGCTTAGTTATATGCATTATGAGAAACAAAAACAAAAGGGTGCAATAGGTTTTTTACGTTTTCTTTTTATTCTTAATGAAATGTTTGGATTGAGAATGACAGAGGAAAGTTACCAAATTGCATATACATACATATATTTGCAGTACTTTACATGAACATGTACTCTGACTTGGTGCAAAGCCTCTCCCAGTATTTTACGGGACTAACCCACTGTGCTATGTGATGGTTGGGTTCAAGTCAACTTGCTGAAATTCCTTCCTTGATATTTATAGGTTTGCCTTTTGATTTTTTTATACGAATGCCTTCTAGTTCCCCTATTGTGTGAATGGCAGTTTATTAGTATTTATTGCATACTCTTAGTGTGCTGATTGGTTGGTTGCTGACATTTGCATTCATGCATAGCATGTACACGCAGATTAGGTATTTATTTCTTGATATCAAAATGTGCATTTCCTTTTGATTTGACTATTTAACTTAGTTTTTTTTTTTGTTGGCTTTTCCTTTGTAGAGCTTGAAACAAAGAGAATCTTGCTTGATATATTTAAAGAGAAGCAACAAAAAAGTGCTGAAGCTGGCACAATCCCAAGTTTCTATAAGAAGGCATGTGCTAGACTTGTAGCTCGAATTTGACTTAAAAATACTGTAGATTTAGATAGTATGCGGACTAAATACGAGGGGAGTTGTTTTATTGCATTATTTCTTGATGTATATGTTCATTGGCAGACAACTTTATTTGTTTCTGTTCTGGTTTTGACTTACTTTACATAAATGCAAAAGCTGATGACAAACTTTTCCTGAATGCAATTGGAACTTTTAATACTGTT
The DNA here is from genome assembly GCA_900184695.1 of Betula pendula. Lineage (NCBI taxonomy): Eukaryota > Viridiplantae > Streptophyta > Magnoliopsida > Fagales > Betulaceae > Betula > Betula pendula. Next base: position 411,067 of record FXXK01000485.1, read on the forward strand.
TTTTGGATAATTTCTTTTCCTTGTTCCCTTTTATGGCGCGCTCATTTTCTTTCACTTCTTTCTTCTTCTGTATATATTTTTTCTCCGGGTTCAGAAACCTGAAGACGGATCTATCAGTCACAGGGTGCAGAGGCTGGCAAAATATCGATTTTTAAAGGTATCATCCACATCTTCCTGCCTGGACTGCTAATTGTTGTTAGTTGTTTCTGCCAAATTGTCTGGTAATTAGTGTTATTGGTGACATTATCACCTCTCATTGTTGCAGAAGCAATCAGATCTATTGCTTAATGCTGATGATCTAGATGCAATGTGGGTTTGCCTCAGAGAGAATTGTGTAATTGATGACGCTACTGGTGCGGAAAAGGTCTGTATTACCTCCCCATCTTTGTCTGCTTCCTGCTTTATCAAATGTTGTTAACATCATTCATCAAAGTCCAGCTTTTCTCTAAATATTTAAAATCAGCAGTTGTGCTTTTTTCACAAGATTGTTCCAAATTTCCAAGAAATACTTGCATTATATGTGCTGTACTTAGTTATGCAATTTTCTTTCTTTCTTTCTTTTTGTTTTTTTGCTGGAAAGCATAGCCTATGTGGAATGTGCTTTTCTGTTTGTTGTAAGTTCAGATGTGGATCAGAAAGTATAACCCACTTCTCACTTCCCTCTAGTTGCAAGCTGTGTATTACCTTTATTTGCTAGCTGTTTATTCTAGTATCATACTGATGCTAATACATCTCTTGATTTGTTTTCTTGTAGATGAATTACGAAGATTTTTGCCACATTGCCTCTGTATGTACAGAGCAAATAGGCCCTAAATGCCGGCGCTTTTTCAGCCCTTCAAATTTCATGAAGTTTGAGAAAGACGAGTCAGGAAGAATTGCCATTCTGCCTTTCTATCTTTATGTGATGCGTACGGTGGGTATTGCTCTTTAGATACTTATCTCTTAAATCTTAGGAAAGGTTAAGATATCTTGTGAGGTGCCTGCCTTTTTTGTTCAACATTTTGCTGTTTGCTTATACCTATTGCAGTGGATAATTTTCTTGACAGTAATGATTCTGTTGCTTTCTGTTGCTCATATTCACTCCATTTATTTGTTTTAAAGAAATAATTTCGTTTATCTTCTTAAGATTTATGCTTATTGAAGTGTATTTTTTAAATGTGGATATTTTTGTCTAGAGCATCTGTTCGGAGGGCTTATCAACCAAAATTTCTTAAATTTACAAGAAATTCCTTGGATTGTTTACTTTACAATGTTGAAAAGTAGTAATCTGCATTTAACAGGAATATATTGGAGAATCATTGTACCAGGGCTGCGCTTTGCGCTTTTTATAAAATTTCTACTTACTTATCAAAAAAAATATTGGAGAATCATGTGTGTGTGAAGTCTGAAGGGCTAATAAATCTGTTACGATTTTGCTTTTGGTAATGAAGCCATTCGATTTGGCGATGATTTCATGCCATTTACATTTACATTTATTGATTCATTGTGATGTCGCGAGAGACTTGTGGAGTTCTATTTTTAATTTGTTTGGTGTCAAGTGGGTTATGCCGCGACGAGTGATTGATTTGTTGAATATCTGGGGGGGCCAGGTTGGGTGTGGTACAATTAAGGATGTATGACGGTTGGCTCCATTGTGCGTATTCTGGTGTCTTTGGCATGAGAGGAATGCTCGGAACATTGAACATGTAGAGACTTCGGTGACCGAGTTGTGGAAGACTATGTTTCACACGTTATATACTTGGATAGTTTCACATCATAGTTTGCTAGTTCCCAATTTTGTTGATTTTTTGACTTTTTGTCGTTCCTTTTCGATAGATTAGAGGTTTTCTTGTATACTCCTTGTGTACTAGGGTTGCTCCCCTCTACGTTTTATTAATGATATGCAATTATATGTCCAAAAAAAAAAGCATCTTTGTGAGGATTCTAATTGCATACTCTTGTGTTCTCCAATTATGTGAAAATTGGTAGTGATGGAGCATACCATCTATGTGCTGATAACATTCTGAAGTACAGATTATGTATGTTTCATTCTACGTGTTGTTACTGGAACTGTTGAACATGCATAAGACTTGGTGACTTCTTAGCCATTGCTATTTCTAACTTGAAACTTGCATTAGATTTTTGTGGGGATTAGGCTGTATAGTTTTTACAAACTCTCTCTCTCTCTCTCTCTCTCCACTAATGTCACCATTCTTTCTTCAGGTCTCGCTTACACAGGCCAGAATAGATATGAGTGAGCTTGATGAGGATTCTGATGGCTTTCTACAATCTCACGTAAGAATTCTCAACATTTTTGGGCAACATTTAAAATGAGATATTGGGTCTTTCTTCTGTTATAGGATCATTATAGTTCAACGTCTTCTTATATTTCATCATTCTCTATGTATTAATCCATAGTTATCCGGTTCTTGTTTCAGGAAATGGAAGCCTATATACGAGGCCTTATTCCTAATTTGGCACAATTACGAGATATGCCGTCAGCCTTTGTTCAAATGTATTGCCGCATAGCTGCACAGAAATTTTTCTTCTTTTGTGATCCTCATAGACGAGGTTTGCTATGGCCTATCCGTTAGTTTAAAACAGAGAGTTGATTTGATACGGTCATTAATCAAGTACCATCCATAGAATTTTTCATGTTGGTTGACATTTAATACTGGTGTTTAATTGTTAGTTGCGGTTATTTCTATTCCCGGGGTACGTTGTGGCGAACCTATACATCTTAACATTCACTTTAGAAGTTCCTTGCGCTAAAAACTACTAGCACTAGTTTGATTGGGGTACTACATCCCTAATTTTATAATTTGGTATCAGAAGTGGAATTTTTCAGTAAAAGGATGAACTTGAGTATTTTGATATTAAATCCTATCAATGACATGTATCATGTCTGAGTTTGTTGATAGCTATGTTAAAATAACTTGAATGTTGTGGGAGTCATGTGATGAAAGGATATGGAGAAAATTATAATCTCTCTTTGACAGCATAAGGTGAGCTGTGGGGATGTAGAAATGATGATGTTTTTTAATGGTGGAGATTAGAGCAAAGATGGAGACGATGTGAATGTTATATACATGTACTGGTCTTCGATTTGTTGCTTGGATTCTCATTGATGATATATATTGTTTGACAATTTTTAATTCGAGGATAATTATTTACTCAGAGATTTAAGTACAATGTTCATAATATTTTTGGACTTTACTTATCAATAATACAGTCAAGCATTTCTCTCCTCTCTCTTGTTGGCGCATTTTAGTGCGTGCCAGTTTTTCTTTTTGTTATGGGAATCTCAAGGTGGTTTCTCATTGAATCTAGGTCGTTTGAGTTGGTGGTGGAGGGCTGGTCCTCAGCATTGCGGATTTTCGAAAGGAGTAGCGGTTGAGTTTGATCCATTTGCTTGGGTAAGGCTAGAGTCTCGTGGTTGTTAAAAGAATTTGATTCTAGAGGAGGGGACAAAGGAGTTCTGGAGACACGTCAAAGTTGGAATCCCAGCTCTTTTCGTCCAGTGATGAGTGATGCTTGAGCAGGCATGGCCCTTCTTGGTTTTGACGGAGTACAGGAGGCAGGAGCAGACATAGTGCCTGAAGCAAGTGGTGGTAAAGGTTAGAGGTCCTTTGCTACCTTATGCTCGGCTCTACAACTTCTCCGGTTGCCATCCGGTGGGGTTAGCTTGGGTTCATTTTGATGGACGATCGTCGATGGGCTTTGGTGGGAGTAAGTCGGTGTCACCGTTGAAATCTCAGGTGGAGGTGGTTGGGAATACATCGTTTGCGGAGGTGCTTGTGGGGTCGAGAAAATTTTCGGCATCGTCCTCTTCCTTGGGGGTGGGGGGGGGGGGGGTTTGGGGGGTAAATGTTTGAAAACTTTGTTGTCTACTTTGAAGGGACTGATGGTGAGTGGGCAGGTAGCGTTTGGGGGTTCTAAAAATCCCTGATCCTTTGCTAAAGAAGTTTGCTCGAGGTATGGCAAAGGTCTTCTGGATGATAATTTTGATTTTTGCACCCTGATAGAGTTGTTAGTATGTATTAAAATGGATGTGGGTCGTTGTTTGGAATGGCTTGATATGGGCCAGGGCCTAGTGATCTTATTAGTTAGTCAGACATGCCATGTTGTAGCAGATCCTAGGTCCGTCGAGAGGGAGTTAGTTGTCAAAGGGAGGATTTTAACCTCTTCTCCGGACCTTGCTCCATTTTCACCTTGCTCTTCTTCTGGATATTTGAGAGAGGTTAGTGTTATTGTTGGCAAGGGGGTTGGGAACTCTTTGCCTGTGTTGGTTGGGATGGAGTTGGGTTGTACAGTAGGGAATAGTTAGCCTGTTAGCGCGCCATGGCCATGCTTGGATGTGGATCCTTACAATAGGGAGGAGGCTTCAGTTTGCACTCGTCTAAAGTCTTGGCAGTTGGGAAATATATTTGCTCAGGGCTGGAGTATTCAGACTGGGTTCTGCAAAGGGTGAAGGAGATATATCGTGTTGTGGGGCTTTCATGTGAGGCATATGAGCATTTCATGCCCTTATTGACAACCATTGAAGCAGGCCGCCACCAAAAGGATTTGGTCTCCAAGTCTAAGTTGGTAGGTAATAGGGAGCTAAAACTTTTGGCTTGCACTATTAATTATGACCCTAAAGGTGGTAGTTCAAGCTGTGGTAAAGGTAAGGGTAGGGGTTCCTCAGTTATTAATGAAGCCTAAGTTGTTATTTTGGAACGTGAGGGGTTCCTCAGTTATAATTTTTACTTGCCAAAAAAAAAAAAGCTGTTACTTTGGAACGTGAGAGGGTTGAATGAAAATGATAAACGGTTAAGGGTTAGGAATTTACTCAGAGAATGGAAGGCTGGTGTTTGTTTTTAGGAAACTAAATTGGAGGTTATGTCTTGTAGTGTCATTCACTGATTATGGGTTGCTATCATGTGGATTGGTGTTGTTTAGACTCTAAGCTTCTGTGGAATTTTGCTTATGTGGGATAAGAGGGTGGTGGAAAGGATTGACAAGTGTGAGGGAGTTTTTTGTTGCTTGTTCTTTCAAAAACGATGAAGATCGTTTCACATGGGCTTTTGCCCGTGTTTATGGTCCTAATGTTGATGGGAATAGAAGATTTCTTTGGGATGAATTGGCTGGTGGAACTTGCCCTAGTGCATTGGGGGAGATTTTAACGTCTCTTGTTTCCCTAGTGAGCGATTAGGAAAAGCCCGTTCTAATCCAGCTATGGTGAAGTTCTCAGATTTCATTTTTGATAAGGGTTTGATAGATCTCCCTCTTGTTGGGGGGAGTTTTACTTGGTTGAATAATCAAGATCTTTCCTCATGGTTTAGGATTGATAGATTTCTCATCTCGCCGGATTGGGAAGCCAAGTTTCCTGGTGTGGGCCAAAAGAGGCTTCCTAGACTTTGCTTAGACCATTTTTTGATTCTTCTTGATTGGAAAGACTTTCAGGGTGTAGAAACTACTTCTAATTTGAAAAATGTGGCTAAAATATGGGGGTTTTGTGGATAGGGTGAAATAGTGGAGGGAGTTCTTATCGCTTTCAAGGCTCTTTGAGTTTCATTTTGGCTCGCAACTTAAGGCTTTGAAATCTGATTTAAGAAGCTGGAATGAAGAGGTGTTTGGCTATGTAGGGATGCAGAACAAGCTTCTTTAGGATGAGTTATGAGGTCTTGAAATTGTTAAAGAAGAGATGGCCTTATGTGACGAGGAGAGAGTGAGGAAGGTGAAAGCCATAAGTGATGTGGAGAGGTCCACTCTCATGAAGGAGGTGAGTTGGAGGCAGAACTCTAGGCCTTGTAGTTAAGGGAGGGTAACAAATGCATGATCACCAAATTGCCAATTCTAATGGAAGAAATAACTCCATCGAATCCTTGCTAATGGATGGTACATTCTGTACCGACCGGGGTGAAATTAGTGAGTACATTGTGCAATTTTATAACTTGTTTTTTGAGCAGTACAGTTGGCAGCCTAAGTTGGACAGCCTTTCTTTTGGAGTGATGCTACACGTCCGTCAAAGACGGACGTGTAGCGTCCGTTTCCTTACCAATTTTTTTTTTTTTTTTTTTTTTTTTTTTCATCCGTCCGCTTAAGCGGACGTCTGGCTTTACTCTTTCTTTTGATTTCATTGGTGAGGTTGAGGCCAATTGGGAGGTTGTAAAAGCTATGAACAGTGATAAGGTCCGGGGTCCTGACGACTACTCTTTGGCTCTCTTCCAAGCTTGCTAGGATGTTTTAAAGGAAGGTTTTATGAAAGTCTTTCCTGACTTCCATGCTAGAGGCAAGTTTGAAAAAAGTTGTAATGCCACTTTCATTGCTTTCATTATGAAGGTTCCAGGAACAGGCTAAAAATAGTTTCGGAGAAGATTATCTCTAAGTCTAATAACGCATTTATTCAGGACAAGCAGATTCTAGATCACATTCTCATTGCTAATGAATGTCTTGATAGTAGAATTAGATCGTGGGAGCCAGGTGTGTTTTGCAAATTGGACATAGAAAAAGCTTATGATCACATCAATTGGTATTTTTTGTTGTACATGCTGAGGAAGAGTGGTTTTGGGGGGAAATGGTGCACTTGGATAGCTCAGAATATCTTTTTGATGCATTTTTTTTTGTTTTGGTGAATGACACTCCTTTCGAGATTTTTAGTAGTTCTTGTGGCTTGAAATAGGGGGACCCTTTGTCCATGTTGTTTGTCATTGTTATGGAGGTGTTGGGTAAGATGATCTTTGCTGCAGTGACTGGTGTTGTCTAGCTTTTCAGTGGGGATTGGGAATGATGTTGGGATTGATATCTCTCATCTCTTGTTTGTAGAGGACACTTTAATTTTTTGTGGGGCTAACTCAAATCACCTTTGTCTTTTACATATTTTGTTCTTATGTTTGGATGTTGTCTTGGGTTTGAAGATTAATTTGGCTAAGTCAGAATCGGTTCATGGTAATGTCATTAACGTAGGAGGCTTGACTAGGATTTTGGGATGCAGGGTCTCCTCTTTGCTTATGAAGTGCCTAGGTCTTCCTTTGGGTGGGTCGGTTAAAGCTAAATCTATTTGGGATGGCATTATTGAGAAGAGTGAACATCGATTGGTTGGTTGGAAGCGGTTGTATTTTTCTAAAGGAGGTAGCATTACCTTGATCAAGAGCAAATTGTCTAATTTGCCTACCTACTTTATGTCTTTGTTTCCCCTCCCAGCAAGTGTAGCCAATCGAATTGAGAAATTTTAGCTGAATTTTATGTGGGGAGGTATGGGTGAGAAGGTCAAATTTCACCTAATAAGCTGGTCCAATGTGTGTTTTCCGATTTCTGAGGGTGGTTTGGGGGTCTAAAATTTGCTCATATTCAATTGAGTTCGTCTGAGGAAGTGGTTATGGCGTGCTCATGAGAGAGAGGCAAGCCGTGTGGAAATTATTAGTGGACTTTAAATATGGGAGTCAGTGGGGTAGGTGCTGCTCTATTGGAATCGATGGGTCGTATGTGGTGGGGTTATGGAAATTCATTAGGAGGGGTTTGGAGGAGTTTTCTAGTTTAATGAGTCTTGAGGTGGGGGATGGCTCCAAGGTTAGTTTTTGGCATGACATTTGATGTGGGGTGTTGCCCCAGTTAAGGGAGAGTATCCGGAGCTGTTTAGCATTGCCTGCCTTAGGGATGCTTCGGTGGCAGATCATATTCAATTCGTTAATGGCTCTCCTTTGTGGAACTCTATTTTTGCTATAGTAGCGCATGATTGGGAGTTGGAATTCTTTATTTTGTTCTTCGACCAGCTGTACTCCATCAATTTGAGATAGGATGTGTAGACAAGCTTTTTTTGGATCCCCTCCAAGAGAGGGCAGTTAGAGGTTAGCTTGTTCGATAAAGTCTTGATCCCCCATGATAGCACCCTTTCCCTTGGAGGTGTATTTGGCGGAGAAAGACCCCTTTGAGAGTGGCTTTCTTCGTTTGGATGACCGCTTTAGGTAAGATCCCCATTGCGGATAACTTAAGGGAGCATCATATCATCGTGGTTGATTGCTGGTGTTGTTTGTGTAAGAAGTGTGGAGAAACAATCTTTTACTCCATTGGAAGCTAGCTAGTGCTTTAGGGAACTCTATCGTTGGTTTGTTCGGCTTAGTGTAGGCCATGCCTCTCGAGTGAAATATCTCTTCGCTTGTTGGAGAGGGAAGTTTGATAGCTCTTTGATTGAAGCTGTTTGGATGATGATTTCGTTATGCTTGATGTGGTGTATTGGAGAGAGAAATGACCGAAGCTTTGGAGACAAAGATAAGACGGTGGCAGAGTTAAAGGCCTTCTTTAACTCTCTTTTCCATTAGATGGCTGCATATAATTGTTACCATATTTCTAGTTTCCATGACTCTTTTGATCTTTTTTCTTTTTCTGGTTAGATGTTACTCTTGTATAAGTCCATGTGAACTTGAGTGTGCCTTTTGGTTTAATGAAATTTAATGAAATTCGAGTACTTATCCATAAAATATAATACTGTAAATTTTGTGACAGGTAAAGCCTGCATAAAAAAGGTGCTGCTAAGTAACTGTCTCCAGGAACTGATGGAACTGCACCAGGTAGATTGCGTATATCCTAAGCTTCTTGCTTCTTGTTTCATAACTGAACCAGCTCCATGAGGTAGACATTATGCATGGTTTTTATGTTTACTCGGTTATGCTAGTATTTGTTACTGATTTCCCATTATATTATTGGTTATTTTGTAAAATATTGGCAGTTTTTTTTTTTTTTTTGTGTCTTTTGTCCAGCTTGAATAGAAGTTGATGCACCTCATATAATAGCTATTTTTGTTCGGAATTGAGTTCTGTGGAAGCTGTATTTTAATTTTCTTTATGGCTGGGCCTATATGATATGAGACAATCTGGCTACATCTTATTGATGGCTTGTAGCTTGTTTCTCTTAATTTATAAAAAGTTTTTGGAAGCAATTTTTGTTTGAAATTTTCAATTATAATTTTTACTAATGAATGGAAGCAGTACATGTTGTGGGGATGAAACCGCTGATTCTTTTGTTATTCATTTATGTTGATGAATAGGACATAATTTTTTGCCTGGAATAATGTCTTTTGATCTAGGAGAAGATGAAGTATATAAACGAGCTGGCTTTCTACTGTATCTATTTAGAAGCGTGATATATTGAACCACATCTTTATTGTCTATGGGCATTGACTTGATGTCGAAACTAATTTTATCTTCTAACATTTTGCCAATGTTAGGAAAGCGAGGAAGAAGTTACTGACACTGAACAAGCTGAAAACTGGTTCTCCTTGACATCTGCTCAACGCATATGTGGTGGGTACTTTTGCATGCTGAAGTTCTGGTATTTGTTTTCTCCTGGTTCCAATTTCCTCCCTATTTTGCTGTTGTCTAAAAGATCTTAATTGTATATGATGAGTTGTGCTGGTTCAGTAGATTGCCGAAGTGCAGATTGGACAATATTTTTTTTTTACCTTGATAAAGTTTTACTTTGATATTGATATGCATTTGTTTCATGAATTTGCTTAAGAATACAGGTAAGAATAACAAAGGGGGTGTTTGGCAAACCCCTCTCCAGATTTTTCTTTTCTTTTCACTGTACATCGTACTGACACGCACAGTAACTTGTCTCTCTCTACCTGTGCTTACCAAGGAAACCTTCAAAACATGGCTAGCATTGTACCGAAAATACCCCTCTATGTGTTTATTCGATCACAAATGCATCTCTCACATAGAGTGGTATTTTCGGTATAATGTCTTTTTCTGAGATTTTCAGAGTCGTAGAGAGGGACAAGTCACTGTGCACGTCAGTACGATGCACAGTGAAAAGAAAAGAAAAATCTGAAGAGGGGTTTGCCAAACACCCTCAAAGAGAGCAATTCTTTCCGTGGTTTCTTACTCGAACAATGTTTTGTAAGCTTCATACAGAGAAGAATTGAGTAAATAGGGGAAAAGAAGAATGTGTGTTTGGGGGTGGTGGGTGTAAAATGTTGTTGAATTTCATAATGGGGGCATGTTCTATGAATTACGTTAGCTCTCCTTGGCAAAAACAAATGCTTGTCTCATTCAGTGGATAACAAATGCTTGTCACAATAAATGTTATGATGTGTTTGAAGTGCTTAAAACTGCTGTCATTGGATTCATGTGGCTAACTGCACCCTCATTCTTTGTGCAGACATGTTTCTTGCCCTTGATAAAGATATGAATGGAGCATTGAGCAAGCAGGAGCTTCGAGAATATGCAGATGGGACTCTGACTGAAATTTTCATTGAAAGGGGTAGAAATCAACACTAGTTTCTTCATTATTTTCCTTCCTTTCCTATTTAAATTTGGATTTCACTTTTTCGTATATTTGTTTTACCAAAAGGGCTAGATCCTAATAAATTATCTTATGGATAGCATTATTTGTAGCCTATTGCCCTCCGTTTGTTGCTGCTTTGTAGTTTGTCCATTGCATGATGGCCTTATGTTAAAATATGCGTTGTGAACTCAAAGGGTAGCTCTTGTATTTTGCTACTTATCTAGGAATGAGTTAGTACGAATAGCTTCTAAGCTCTGCCTTTTGTTTTCTTTTGGATGCAACTAGGATATATCTGAAGAATGCAACTTACATTTATGGCTGTGTTGAGACGTCAGAACGTCTAAGAATCTAAAAGCCCCAAAACACCTGTCTCTGGTTATTTTGCCAAAAGATAACCGACCATATGACTAAAATACCATCTAGAAGTACGATGAAAATGATGTCATTCAATTTTTCTTTGGTTTTCAAATGAGTTTCTTGTGAAGTAGTGGTGGGCATATCTAAAGGATTTTTTTTTTCTTTAAGACTATCACTAGACAATCACCGTTGACTTAAATATTTCTAGCTTGCATTTTTTTTTCTAGGAGCTTCTCTTGTATACATTATGTGAAGCGCCCTCTTGCGCTTTTTAATAAATTGCATTTACCTTTTTTGATTGCCTGTTTTTGCGGTAGCTTCAATTATTGGATTAATTTCAATTTTAAGGATGGAGTCACAACTTTTGATGCGAAGAAGATTAAAATTGAAAATATTTACACCTTTTTACTGCACTTTCCTTGTTACAGTGTTTATGATATATGCTTATGTTCATATTGATTTTGTTTTTAGTTCCTCTTATTCATTCATTGCTATTGATATGCTTTGAGTAGTATTTGATGAGCATGTTCGCCGTGGCAAAAGTGGTGGAGGAAATTCAAGGGAGATGGATTTTGAAAGCTTTCTGGACTTTGTGCTGGCCCTAGAAAACAAAGACACTCCAGAAGGGTTAACTTATTTGTTTCGATGTCTTGATCTTCAAGGGAGGGGTTACCTTACAACAGCTGATATTCACTCTCTTTTTAGGTGAACATCTTCTTCAGCATTGAACTTTCATAACGGTTTAGAATCTCATTTCTCTGATTTATCTTATATATATATATCCTTTTTCCTCCCACCTTCTGAGCAACCAAGCTAAGTACGGAAGAAAAGAAGGGGAGCATCCAAAGGCTGAGATGTTTCCTGATACAACCTTCCAACATAAAACATCTGTAGTTTCCTGCTTGTAGTACTTGAGCAGTTCTGCAAGTCTCAAATTACCAGAGACATGTATCCAGATATTTGGAACCATTGAGATTCTTTGTAGCACCGTCGTACCCGTCGTTTATAGCATGTGATTGCCATTCTAATATATCTTCATCCTCTTAATCTAAATTAAAACAGGGATGTACACCAGAAATGGATCGAAGGTGGGAACTATGAATTGTGTATCGAGGATGTAAGAGATGAAATTTGGGATATGGTTAAGCCAGCGGACCAACTAAGGATTACATCGGCAGATCTACTTTCTTGCAAACAGGGTGGGACTGTGGCCAGCATGCTCATAGATGTGCGTGGTTTCTGGGCCCACGACAACAGAGAAAATCTTCTCCAAGAGGAGGAAGAGCCAGAAGAAGAATGACAAAAGGATTTATAATTGTTTGTGTGATTACTTTGATGTGTTTACTGGTTTTCTTTTTATACGTAGAATTTGCTGTGTATGTTGTTGTCACTTGTAAAAGAATGATGTATTAGCTGTTAATTGGAATCTTGGACCTCTAGGGAAATGCTGAAAAAATGGAAATGTCTTCTCATTGTTTTTGCATGGACTTTGTGTAAACTGCCCTGTGTCTTCTTGTAGCACGCTTTTTGCATCAAATTGTATTGATAAGCTTCTCTTCCTAGCGTATTTTTCTATAAATTCAGCCTAGTGCAGTATAATATCTTGTGTTTTTTTTTTTTTTGAATAGTATAGTATCTTCTTTAATTGCTAGACATGGGGCTTCCATTCACGTCGAATCCAAGCTTAATGTTGTATTATGTATATAATAAAAGATTGGCAGGCAAAACCCGAACCTTCTTTTGGAAAGAAATTAACTTACATTTCTTTAGAAACAATTTCCTTGTATTCTGATGAAGCAAGACAGTCGGGCCGACGGTGGCGCTCTTTAAAAATGAGTGATAGGTCGTTAGAGACCGCCATTATCATAGGAGTCACTTGGAGCACTCCGATGTTTAAGTTGGTAAAAGCTCTCTTAGAGGAAATTTTGATGCTCAAGTTAATAAAAGGTTTTCTGAGAGAAGAATTTTGAATGGAAAGGGTAAGTAGAGGAAATTATGTGTACCTGGTGAGGACACTTCATTTCCTTATATAAGCCTTTGTTCTCGTCTTCTTCTGGCTAGGTTTCTAGTAGTTCCCGCTTAAAATTTTTATTGTAATTGAAGGATGTTCTTTTTCGCAACTATTGGAGAGGTTCTTGGCTTGGAAAGCCATTATCTAACCTAGCTGGAGAGAGAATCGTCTGTGCTCCATCGAGATGTAGGTGCATCTTGGTGTTGGGCTAGGATCCATTGTGGGGTTGGCCCAACAATGGGTCAAGCCCACTCTGGTGGCCTTTAGCCAATGGGCCCTCCAATAAGTGGGCTTTTCACATAAGGCCTTGGCTGCATAGTCTTGAGGTGGGCATGTATTATAAGCCTATTAGGGTTGAATACATCAGTAGCCCCAATTCTTTGGGTCAACTTGTAAATAAGTTGACACATGGAAATTTATATGCTTACTGTAATCTAGGAGCTTTAGAGGCCTATTGAGCCAAGACGTGACCCATTAGGTGACTCAACGGGGCTGGGTACACATTCAAATTTCCCTACTTCCAGTATTCAAAATAACTTTATTTGGGAATGCGAAGTGTAAGTGAAGCCTGTCCGGCCTATATGTGCAAGATGTTGCTTTTTATAGATACCGACTGATCAACAAATATTATAAGTACTTTTATATTAGGACTTTCAATTTTTAATATAACTTGCAAACTCAGCACGAAATTAAAAAATTAAAATTTGACATAAATGGATCATAAACAGGTCAACCTGCTTGACCTGTGGGTTGACCTATTTGACCCGTTTGTGAAATTATATATTTTTATGTAGTACATGCAAGTTAAAACGGGTTAAACGAGCCATGTTTGGGATGGAACGAGTCAAACAGGTTGTATTGAGTTGAGTTAAATGGGTTAAATATGTCGCTTTTATTGTTAAACATGTCAAATGAGTCAACCCATTTGTGACCTATTTATTAACTGGTCAAGCAGGTTGTCTCGGGTTACTAGTGAGTCATGTCTAAGTTAAAGGGTTTGACCCATTTAACTAAACAAGTCAAGTTCGAGTTGACATGTAACGGGTTGGCTGGTCAAGCAAGTCGCCCCGCCAACCTAAATTGCCATTTTATATACACGAGACAAGCCAACATCAATTATCAGTAAAATAGAATCAACCGCCACGGAAGAAAACACATAATACAACCGTGGAGGATTTGCTGCAACAAATTTGAATACTCTGTATATGCTCTTCTGCAAGGGTTAGGGGCAATGTGACAGAATGGTGAGGGACTAATTTGCAATGGTGCAACACAACCATGCTTTCGATGCTGAGAAGTTGTGAAATTGAGAGATTTAAGGCACCTCAAAGCTCCAAGCATGAGTAATCTTCTGGCTGCCCCGAAGTAGACTGCCAACCGTACCCAACGAGCTGATAATCCTCTCCCAAACCAAAGCCTTCTAACAGAAGATCGTCAGTCCCATCATCAAATCAGCCCTTGTCACTGCAATCTTTTTGTCCATCTTTTGTCATAAGCTTGATATGGCATTTATTTAGTTCATGTTGCAACTCCAAACTTTGCTCTGCTTGAACATCATAGCCAAATATGACTTTGGGTCCTTTCCAGTAGGTCAGTAACCAAGCTAAGCTACATCAGATGATCATGCATTTCAGCAGCCTCTACTAAAGCTTGTTGAGAAGAACAATATTCCACTCAAAAGGCACCTTGGGTGCAATGCAGGAAAAGGTGGATGAGATTAAAGTTGAACTGATAAGTCTTCTCTGCACTTATGACTTAACCCAACTGCTCATAGTCAACCACTGCATCATATGTATCCATGTTTAATGAGCTCTCTGCAAAACATCTGAAAGGAAATTGTTTATAATTAAAAAATGGTAATAACAAGAAGCAGCAAAATAATATAAAATGCTCTTCTGCTCCACCTTTAATCAAAAGAACAAAACATAGAAATTTTAATTATCTTCAATTAGTGGAAGCGCAGTCCACTGCTCAGTCACAACTTGAATGTTCTGTAAAACGATGGTGTTGTTGTTTGTCTTAAGACTCCTTACTTAGGCTGCCAACTCTTTTAACTGATGTGCTTCACAAATTTGCAAGGATGCCAACAAAGTGAAAGGAATCAACTAAATTTCTCATTCAGGCAGTGGAAAGTTCTTTCCCAACTAAAAATGCAACCAATTGATATGTTGGAGCCAAAAGTTCTTCACAGATTTCAAATTCAGGACAGTCTAAATTAGCAAAGCTTTGAGACTATTAATAGTATCTAGATAATGTACCTTAATTCATGCCAAAACACATTGGTCCTATCGTCCAAGAAAGGAAGCAAAGGTGCAATGAAGTTATCTTCAACATTGAGCTGTTCTGAAGGGACATTAATTTTCTTTTCAAGGCTTGCTATGAAAAGTGAGGTGGCTACATGAACAATAACGGAAGGATCTGGGTCCCCAAGGATAGCATGTACCTCCCTCTCAATCCACGGTTCTATTCTTTGCACTATTCTTTCTTTCACACCAATATTTCCAGATATATTCTGAAACTTCAGAGATGGAAAAAGAATCAGACCCAGCTAAATTCAATCCTTTTTTTTTTTTGGTGCAAAATTTAAACAGGATTCTGTAAAAAAAAAAAAAAGGAACTAATGAACAATTAGATCCTCCAGCTATGACTTTGGGCACAAATGGGCATCACATCAAGATCAAACTCTAAGAAATGAATTATAGTCTTCAATTGGTGATAAATAACCTTTTTGCAATAATACAAAAACAGTAGTCCTCCATGATTTTAAAAGAGGAGAAATAAGTGATCATACCTGCCCACTACAATTTCGGGGAGATGAAGGAATAGCTCGCAGGCGTCGGCCATATATGCTGCACAAAATCATAACCCAAATGCCATAATTAGCAAAAGCAATAAGAGCTATCATACCAATGCCACTGACAAGTATGAGAACACGAAAAAAATTCAAGCCCACTGCTCTCTCTTTATATATACAGTCACACACAGATTTAGGTGAATATACTAGTATTATTAATATATATATATAATATATATATATATATATATATATGATTTTGTAAGGTACCTTGCACGCCATTGAAGTTTTCTTTCAGCAATAACATCAGGAGGCACAGATCCTGGCTGTCCAAACGATCGCCGCCATGGCAACGGCCTTGTTCCCCAGCCAATGCTATTTGATTCTTCCCGTGTTCTTTGAACAATCCTATATATATTTGGGAAAAATGTAAAATTTGAGTTTCAAATCACAATCCCAACAAAAAACTATAAAAACAATGAGAATGATGAGCTCTCGAATGGGAATAAATAGCCTATGAGGCCAATTAATAAAAGGCACACCCCATAAAAAGGTCTACTCTAGAACGACCCATGAAAGTCTATGAGTGCACTACATAGCCAACAATCACACAATTTTCACTACGGACCACCTAAAAATGAGTCTGACATAAGAAATTTGACACAAAAAAGAGGTATGGCATTCCAACCTGATATGCTCTCTCTTTTAAGTCTCTCATAACGCTCTTTTTCCATTATGCCTCTTTGAGAATACTCTACTAACTTAACCATTGGATGCCCCCNCCCCCGCCCCGCCCGCCGCCGGCACCACTCCGGTGGTTCTTTCTCTTGCTTGCAAGTACTCAGAGCTCAGCTCAGTCGAGCAAAATTTGCATCAGCAATTGGCGCCATCTATGAGGACAATGTTTCTTTCTTCTTTGAACGTGCGGCTAAGACGAGGCTTGATGGCTCTTCCTTCTTCAGATTTACGGTCATGATGTGCAAGCTAAGTGCAACTTTTCTTTCTCTTTCCCCAAATATGTGTTCACCTGCGTTAAATTTGCAAGCCATGTTCAACTTTTCTCCCTCCTCCTCCAGATTTGTACTCACCCATATAAAATCCGTGCTCGCTCATTGCAAATCTGTGTTCATTTGCGTTTGCTCATACCAAATCTGCACGGTCACTTGACCTCTTTCTTCTTCTTTCGCAATTACTCAGAAAGCCAACCTGCGTTTCTCCATTAACAAAGCTGCAAGCGACCTTTTGCCTGCCAGTGTCCCTATGTCTGTCAAATCGGAAAGTTGAAAATGCATACTGAGACAAAAAATTTCTACCGCCAGATAAGCTCTATGTCCAAAGAAAAAAGAGCTACCTCTACACATGTCATCGTTCAGTCCACATGTTGTTTAGATGGAGCTATTGAGAAGTTGAAAAAACGCAAACAAGCCTTTGAGCCTGGCGTCAATTTTGGCTCACCTTTTTCAAAAAAGTTCTTTCTCTTGTCCTGACAATGTTGGCTTCTCCTTTTTTTTTTTTTAAAAAAAAAACATGTACTTCTCTGAATTCTTCCTCTCTTGGCATGCGTGGCGGATAGTTTGGCCTTCTCAAACAAACTTCCAGCTTCCAGGAACCGCAGCAGAAGTCACGCCCACCGACACATCATCCAGGTCTGGTACGGCTCAGTCCACGACCACCGGGAAGATTTAGCTGACAGCCATCCCATCTCAGAGATAGCAACAGCCCAACCAATCTCCCCGAGCTGCCCATCGCCTAGCTTCACTATGTCGAGATCGTGCAGGACAATCCCTTGTTCATGGTCATTGGCCACTGACGCCTGTATCAGGTCTATCAGGTCCTCCCCCTGCACTGTTAAACAAGTACCTCATATCCCCTGAAAGGTTGTGTTGCTTGAGAATAGCATTTGTTATGTGCGGTTTTGTTGAGAATACCGAAGCACGTACATGTGGATTGCGGTGGAGTTGGGGTTGATGTTACTCGCCAGGTGTTTGATGGAATGGCAGAAAAGGGGGTTCTTATGTGGGATTTGAGGTGTGAGTGTTGCAAGGAGGCTATGGAGTTATCTTATAGGTTGAGGGGATTGGAAGTCGGGTTTGGTGAGGTTAGGACGATCAATGTTTTGACAGCATGTAGGAGGTTCACTGGTTTTGGGAAGAAGACTTGAGCAGAGTAAAAGGGGTCAAGATTTTCCCCTGCAGCACAGCCGCAAAGCTCCCCTGCAGCCTAGGGAGCTCCCCTGCAGCCTAGGGAGCTCCCCTGCAAGACAGCCTGTGAAACCCCCTGTAAGCCAGGGAGTTCCCCTGTCAGTCGAGAAAGTCCCCTGTCAGCCGACAAGCTCCCTGGCAATCCCAAGCAGTTCCACTGCAGCATGAGCAACTCCCCTGTAGGCAGATAAGCTCCCCAGCAGACAGATAAGCTCCAAGACAAAAGAACCTTTAGAAAGCCTACTGGAATGTAAATCCAAGGAAATCCCCTCCAAACTGTCACAGATAAAGCAGCAGGATCCCCATCACATAGCTCCAACGGGGGCCCAGGATTGCCAGAAAAATGTAATTAAAGAACATATCTAGGGGTACAGGGTACTTCATTTAACCGTGCAAGGTGAACAATTTCAGACTGAAATGCTTGGCATTTATTGGTCGAAAATAAGCGTTTATCTAGTGAAGGCAGTCTCGCACAAGGTGATTAGTAGTCAGCTTGATCATTAAATATCTTCTGACACTCAGCTAAATTCAGAAGGACTTCAGCCGATAAATTCTGTCATCCTTCACCAACATATAGGGCACAAACCTTCACATATAACTTTGCAGCCAGATCAATATTTTCGTGTTTGAAGCAGACAGCTGCTATTTCACCATCAAGGACAATGCCATGTCTTTTCCACCAGGAGCGATGGTAATTGTCAGCAGCACCTTTAGTTAGCTCTGGACATTTTCTCTCAAACTCTTTCAGAAATGATAAAGATTTCCATAGATCGGGTTAGCAAATGTATGCTGCAAAGCATGCTCATTGCTCAGCAGCAACATAGATCTCAGCAAGTCTCACAGTCGATCAATTGAGCTCTCAAAATTTCCAGGTGAAGAGTCAGTCGCAAAGGGAGAGCTTGGACGGACTTTTTGTGATGGGGACATCTTTATAGATACATCTGAACCCATCACTCAAAATTGGGCGACCTTCAAACATTCCAAACATATTTCCAGCAGAAATCCATCATTGTAATGAAAAGCGGTTGCATTGATCAAATCCAAGCAGACATTTTCAGTTTTGGGGTTCGTGTAATTGCACCTTGCAAAGGGCTTGGAACCTTCGTGGAATGGCTAGGCCATATTAAGCGGTCTCAGAGGCAGTGCAGGAATTAGCCAATATATACCACCTGGAACTTACTCTTCAGGGAACAATGTTACAGAAACTGCTGCTGTTCCCAACTCAAAGTCCTCTGTCTGTGCAATTTTCCATCCAGATTAGTCGTCCGGAAGCCCAATCAGGTATGCACTCCCCTTCTTTGCACAAGCACTAGTCAAGCATACACTGCTCGATCGGTGATTTCCATACGCAAGCATTGGATTAACTAATTTAGCGCGCATTGTTTATTATCTGTATCAACTAATTAAAAATACTCCAAGCTACTTCTTGTTGCCTATGGGATCAGCGAACTAAACAGGTGTTAAATAAAGTCTAAACATATCCAAACTAACCAGAAGAGCAGCCGCTTCACCTTTTTGTCTGTTTTGAGCTTCCACTGGAAACAATAGAAACTTGAAGCTACGCTCGACCAACAATGAAGCGGCCAAAACCTCCTCAAGGAAAGCCTCAGTCTTAACTAGCTTACCCTACCCGAGGAACGCCAAGCAGTGGATTCTCTAGCGGCCAAAACCTTTGCAGGGAAAGCCTTAGTCTTAACTAGCTTTTCTTGCCCGTGGAGTGCCGAGCAATGGATTCTCCAGAGACAAAAACCTTCGCAAGCCTCAATCTTAACTAGCTTTCCCTGCCCAAGGAGTACTGAGCAATGGATTCTCCGGCGGCCAAAACCCCTGTGGGAAAGCACAGTTTTAACTAGCTCTCCCCGTCTGAGGATCAACCAAAAAGACCTTTGCCAGGGAAGCCTAGTCTTAATTAGCTCCCCTTGCCCACGCCCAAAGAATCTCCGCAAGACAAGTCTAGTCCAAACTAGCAACCCCGCCTAAGAGCTTGTTTGAGATTGCATTGAGAAATAAAGTTTTTTAGAAAAAGCTTCATTTTTAAGCTTTTCTCAAAAGTGAGTTTTGGCATTTTTCAAAGCAAAAAAAGTAATAGAAATACTTTTTGAGTTTTTTACCAAAACATACTAGCTTTTTATTTGGCATAGCTTTTTATGTCCTAAAAGTACTTTTTAAGCTCCTTAGCACAATCCCAAATAAGCTCAAAGAAACGCAATGAGCAAGACCTCCGCAAAGTAAATATAGTTTCAACTTATGTCCCCCGCTTGAGGAAGCCAAGCAACAGGGCAGAATGATTCAATACAATCTCCCACTTATGGGAGAATCTCCATAGCAACTCCAAGTCAAAAACCTCGCACCCACTTCAACTTCAACCCCGCCCAAGTAACAGCCTAGCAACTCTAGGAAGAGGGTTAGTTTTCACCCAAAACCCTTGCACAGCTCCAGGCAAGGGGGGCACCTTTGAAAAAACCCTAGCTTAGCCACCCCGGGCAAGGGGTGCCTTTGAAAAAAACCCTTGCGCGGCGACATTTTGAAACGAATCTTACTCTGATACCTCGAGTAGGGGGGACATGAGAAAAAAATCCCAAAGTAACAAGAACACCCTGCTTTAGCTTGGGAGTCGCCAAACACAGGACATTAATACCTAAGTAACCCTAAAAGCCCGGCAGACTCTCAAGCAAACGACAAGTGTTAAGATACAAACGCGACAAAAGCATAAGCAATTGATAAATTGCTGCAAAAAGAGAAGGAAAGAAGCTGCAGTAGTATTTGACAAGTGTCCTAACACGCCCCCTGCCACAGAAAAGGCAACTGATAAAAAATAACCAGAGCAACCTACATTCGCCAATCCAACAAAGACCGAGAGAGTGCTCAACCAACCCAGCCCACCAAGACCTCCACCGACATTACCGTTCGGGATGCCAGAGGTCTTGACCCTCCAAGATCGCCAAAAGTCCTAGTCTCGGTTTACCCAACTAGGCCTACAAATGCAACCTCTCCTTGCATGCCGAAATACCAAATCTCAAATTGGCACCCAAGAAATCAAATCCCAAGCTTGGAACCAATGAAATGACTAACCCCCAAGGGCAAAGGGAAGCAACCTAGAGACAATGATTACGGAATAAACCCAACTGAAAGTAAAAATTATATTCTCCGACCAGTTAGGCTGGTTCCTGGAATGAGAATAAATAGCCTATGGCCCAATTAATAAAAGGCCTACCCATAAAGACTCCACTCCATAAAAGGGCTATGAAAAAAGAATATGACATAAGAAACGTAAGACACACCCAAGGTGTGGCATTCCTAACGCTCTCTCTTTTAGAACACTCTTTTTCCATTATGCCAATCTGAGAATACTTTATTGACTTAACTCCCCGCCGTCCCTGAGCCGGAGCAGTAACCCAAGCCCAACTCAAGACAAATGAAAAGAAACAATAACAAACAAACTCTCACTGTTTTTTCTTTTCCTTAAAATTTCTACCAAACATAAAATTAGGTTTTTTTTTAGCACGCTTCAAAAAAAATTGAAAATTTTTAATTTCTACTGAGCATTCACAATCAACTCTCCAAATTAAGCTTTTCTCTAAAATTTGACAAAAAACATAATTTAACAAACTCTTTAGCCAATATTAAATGTAACTTTTGTCAGATATCCTCTCCAAATGTAAAGAGCCCAAAGAGAAAAAGTTATCCTCACCGTACCAGCTGGGCATTAAATTCACCAATAGACAAATAATATTTAGTTAAAGTAAATAAATATTTAGAGAGTTTGATGTTGATTGGTTTTAAAAATGGCTAGCTAGGTAGATTTTTAGAAAATTTTTGAAGAGCTCAATGTAAATACTATGAAACCAATTCACAATTGAAAAAGTTAAAAAAAAAAGAAGCTCACCTTCGATGATATATTCGTCGGCTGCGCCAACCGACCTCAACGTCGACGTTTCGTGTACGATTATTCAAAGCAGGCAATTTCTCTTTGTAGAAAGTTCGAGAAGAGAGGTTGATTTTGCAAAGCCAGGAATCGAATTCGGCGTTACAGAGAGGGCATTTTCGTCTCAAGTCGCTCCACTTGCGAATGCATTCAACGCAATATGCGTGCGCGCACACAGTGAGGACCGCCGCTCTACGAGCCTCTAAGTCTTTGAGGCAGATAGCACAAGATTTCCCTCGAATCGCAGGCCAAATTACCTTTTTCACGAACTTCTCGCGGTTCCTTCGCGGCGATGATGATTCCATGCTTTCACAGACGAGAAAAGGAAAACAAAGACTACCGTGAGGCTTCTGTTTAAGTAGGTAGACTATTTCTATCGAAAAATGTTTAATCGTCAACCAGAAATCCTTATAAAAAATCAAATAATATTCTTTTATTATTATTTTAAATCAAATAGAACTCATTTCTTTAAATAAAGATATGACTCTACTTAATTTAAAAAATAAAAAAAATACTAATTCATTTCTTAAAATTTTTTTTAATAAATATTCTAATATTTTTCATTTCTATTTGGGCCGAAGGGTTAAAAGGCGGTCATGGTTGCACGCTGGGCCAGCCCATCTAAATAGTGAGTTTTTTCTTCTTCTGATTTTTTTTTTTTTTTTAATTTTTTAAAACCAGAAAACAACTTAAAACAAGATTGTATCACATAATTTACCTATAATGATAAATGCTACAGTGTCAAATCTTTTATAAGGAGATGGTAATAAATAATGTAGAATTTATTTATCAAAAAGAATCAAAATAATTAATAAATAGAAATGTTAAAAGAACTAATAAATAAGTTATATATCATTTTGATATATATCTCTTGATAAAAAATTTATTGCGTTACTCATACAAGTTTATCAACGTCATTGCACAACTACAAAAGAATTTTTAAGAGGTTAGGTATGTATTAGAATGTAAATTCAAAACTCAAAATATGAATAATTACACAAATATGATTAATATTAGTCACATCTTACTAATGCGTTGGTGGGATTGGATCATGCTATAATTCAATTTGTCTTGAAAGAATGTAGGCGGTTTATATTATTTAGGACCCTTTCAGCAATTCAGAGTGAATAGATGCTAAAACGGTGACACTTACGTTGAATAGCTGCAATTGGATGCTCTTTCAGTTCATTTTTTTTAAAAAAAAAACGTAAATTCCACTTTTTACCCCTCAAAAAACAAAAAAATAATAATAAAAAAATTATTTCATTTCAAATTTCAACGCAAGATCCAAACACGACGTAGCGGAGTAGCTGGGGGGCAAAGAGGGGTTTTAAAACAGTTCGACAGTGGAAGAGTGTGTGACAGCCATCTTCTTCAAATCCTTGAAAGTTCGAAACAGTCCCAAAAGCGCACAGTTTGGTGAGCTCAAGGCTGAAGCAAAGCAATGGACGTCCCTAAGGATCAAATCGCTACGCTCCTCGAGCACGGCCTCTACAGCTCAGCTCAGATGCTCGTAAACTCTCACTCTCCTACAATTTCACGCAACAACTTTTCATGTTCGAACTTCGGATTTTGTGTGCTTTTATCTGATTGATGTGTTCGTTTGGCGGTAGGGTTGTTTTCTTGTTTCATCACCTGCTGCTAATGCCGAAACCAGTACGCACCTCAAGGCCGAGAGCTTGGTTAGGATTTCGAATTCCGTTTCCCCTTTCATATTCGGAAATTCAAGTGCTTTATTTCAATTGTAGTTTGATTTGCTGTTTTCAACTTTTTTCTTTAGGTTCTTCTCGGTGACGCTTTGCTCCGGGAGCGGGAGTATCGTAGAGCAATCGTAAGAACACACACAAACACACTGAAAAAACACAATCGCGATTGAGACGTATACGTTGTTGAATTTCGATTATTATTTGGTGCAGTTTGTTTAACATTTAGTATGCGTTTCGATATATTCTATTGAATAGGAATGTGACCGGTGTGTTTTTTGGTCTTCTTTTGACACTAGTTGCTGAATAAGCATGTAGACTTATTTAAACGTTGAGCTTTTCTTTTCCATTATGTTGTTTGAGGATTGTACAGTTGAGTGGAGTTTGTAGCTCAACCCGTGTGTTCAAAATTGAAAGGTTACTGCAAGTGTTTAGGATTTGCCGGTATATGATGTTGAAGGGTCTATGGAACTTTTGTTGGCATGTGAGAGATTGGACAAATTTGTTAACAGACATTTTAATCTTCTTTAGAAGATTGATTTCTTCATTTATACGATACGGCTTCTCAATTGGGCTAAGCCCCAAGCCTCATTCCTGATTGAGGGGAGAAGTACTAGTAGGCTACAAGACTAGTGGTCAATTGGTCCACAATGGTACCAATATGTAGTTTTAATCTATATGCAACTCTTTTGCATTGGTTGGTTGTCTCAAATTGTGTATATAATCATCATCATCATCATTTTTATTTGTGTGGTGATTTTTGAGTTTTATTGTCTTTCTGTTTTCTAACAGAATACTTACAAGCAAGCCTTGCAATATTACAAGATCATTCCTAAACAGAACTCAACAACTTCTAGAAGTTCATTGCCACCAAACAGGTCATCTTCTCCAAATTCTTTTAACATCTCAGCAATTAATGAAAATGAGGTAGAATGATTTTGTTCCTTGTGCATTTAGTTCTTTTTTTCAGCTTCGCTGGAGCTTACTAATTATCGTTTTTGAAAATTGTTATGTTTAAGGTTTAATTGTTTATGCATCATTGTCCTTTTCTGTATAATGGACAGGTGAGGTTCAAAATCGCATCTTGTCACTGTGCACTAAGTGAGAACAGAGCAGCTCTTGCTGAGGTTGTGCCCATTGATGTTCTTTCTCTCTCTCTCTCTCATTAAATGTTTTGTGCATGGTCTCTCATAGAAAATGAAGAATGTTAAGAAATATTTGTTGGTGGATGGAGTCCATAATGACAGGAAAGGCCCTAGATTACTTTTATTCCAGTAAAGGGTCCTCATATGGCATTGTATAAGGATGTGCCAAGATCATGAAATTTCTAATGTTTTATTTATAGGTTTTGTTGATATGTTGTTTCCTTTCCTTTTTTTTAAATGTGCAATCTCATAACATATACTTTGCAGATGGAGGGAGTTCCAGGCAAAGCAAGAAATCTGCAGATGCATCTGTTGATGGGAAAGCTTTATCGAAACGCTAGACATACCCGTCCCGCTATTGCTTGTTACAAAGAGTGTTTAAGGTTTGACAAGTTATATTTATTTACACCAACTTCCCTTCATTTTATACTTTAACAATCTTATACCATATATTTTTCGTTTACGTCATCTAGTTTATTTTGTTTATTATGTTTTGCTAAAGAGTACAAACTTTCAGACGTGCTATCTGTATTCTCCTCATGCTGAATCCTAATGCAATGGATTGTGTGAAGTGCACAGTCTTGCTTATGAAAATGAGGAAAAATTAAAGTACACAATATTCCATTCTTGCTCATGTGGGCTTGCTTATCTTATGCTTACTTGACAAAGACTGCAATGCCTACCGATTGCCACTGAGGACAGTGGTGAAGGTGCAGCACTTTGAAGTGAGGCAGGGTTTTGGTCCAAATCAGCGGCTCAATTTGACTATAGACAGAAGTTTCTATCCCTCTCTCTACTTTTTTTTTTAAAAAAAAAAATGTATATATGTAGAGATATATGCCTCTCTCTCTCTCTACACACAAACACACACATGCGCACACAACACACAGACATTCACCATTGCAGTAGAGTATATAGATGGAGAGAAATTATTTTGTTGAATCTATATAGTAAATGGCACAGTTCTTTTTTATTATAGCTCTTTCTTATTCTATGCCTCAGTCTTTCCTTTGTGGCTCTTATATAATTCACCAATTTTATCTTTTGAATAAAAATTACTTAACAAGTCATGACCAACTCTAGTAGCCTAGGAACATGCATTGCACATTCTTTGAATGTTTGAATTGCCATTTTCTCTCATTAAGGTTTCTAGACCCGATCCCAAGGGGTAGCTCAATCGGCTAAGGACCGCGCCTTATGAAGCGGAGATCACTAATTCGAATCTCCTATTCCCCTCCCCTTGGGTCAAAAACAAAACTTACTTAAAAAAAATAAATAAATAAAGTTTCCAGACCCACAAATGCTGCTGCATCTGATATCCATCTCTGTGTGACTTTGCTTGCCTCAAGTGTATGCTTGAAATGTGTATTCCTATCATATGGATCTCTGGTTTCTAGTAGGATGCTCAATCACCTGAATTGTAAAATTGGTATTGATGTTAGTGATATTGTTATATTTTCTAGTTTTTCAAAATCATGTTTCTTTTTGGTGTCTTTTTGATAGGCATTGCCCTTATGTCCTTGAGGCTATTACAGCTCTAGCAGAACTGGGAGCGACAGTCAAGGACATTATTTCATTGTTTCCTCAGGTTTGTTGGTGAAAGCATTAAATGAAATTTCATAAAGGTGATCAATCAATGTAATCACGTGCAAAACCATATTTTGTTTCATCTGCAAGAATTTTATTTTGTTATAAGCATTAGATTTGCTACTTTGTTATATCTAGAAAAATATGCAATGTCTCTGTGTATCATTGACCAGGCCAATGCTCTCCATCTACATATTTGGAGCTCCTAATTAACTTGATTAAATTACATAATCTTCCGCCTAGGTTAAAGTGTTTGAAAATAATATGATCATCCTTATGATACTGTTCTTAACTTTTTATTTCAGACTCCAAATAGAAGCGGGAGGGCTTCATTTGAGCATTTTGACTCAAGCCGTTGGCTGCAAGTAAGTACTTAATGAGAGGGATAATATTTTTTCTCCACCATGAGTATATTATCAGCTTTTTGTTGTCAGTTGTAAACGGTAGGACATCTTTCTTTAATAAAAGCTTGTTATGCAGGCTTCAGTTCACTTATTCACTTCGAGTATTCATTTGTATCTCGTGTAAAAAAGTTGATCTGGAATTTATTTTCTTAATAGTTCAGCAAGCCTTCTAACTAAAATGCCTTTGGACCATTTTCTTTGGTAGTTTGTTATGACTTTTTTGTCGATAAAGTGTCCCTTAGATATATGTACGAGGGTAATACTTACCAATGATTAGAAGGTTACTTTGCTGAGTCACTGGAGTAAATCTGAGTTTCTATTGACTTCATTGGCAGTTGAGTTCAACTGAAACATTTTCAGCTTGACAGGTTGATCCTGGAAGTCTTAAGATTTTGTTGGTTCATTGTAAAATATAAATAAGATAGATTTTGTATAGCGATAGCGATCCTTGTTCTGAACTTGGTTTTAAAAGCACTTATCATGATCAGGTGCTTCTTAGCATCTGCCCCCCGCTTTGTCATGCAAAAGACAACCTTTTTGTATCTTTATCACTCAGCTTGTCCTTTTTATTTGTGGATTTAACCTTCCAGCTTTTTCACCCCATTTATTTGAAGGTTAATTTATTGGGAGAGTTAATGTTAATTCTTTGTGGGCTTGATGAGTTATTCATCTTTCTAATAAATTAATTAGCTTTCTTTATCCATCAAGTCATTATTAAATTTTGCAATGCTTGGTGACCCTCACATTGGAAATAATGTTTAGGCATACACTTGAACTGCTGAGGGAGCGGCAAACATATATCACATGAACTTCTGAATTTCAAGCTTGAGAAATAGTCTAGGCATGTTGTGGTGCAACTTTGGCAACATTTATGCTGAAGTACGTTTTTATATTCAGCACCAAAAAAATGGAAATTAAAATGAAGTTCTTTCTTGTCAAAAATAGTTATTGGAATTTACATTGGTGTTTCTGTCAAGGATGTATCGTTTTTCATTAGTAATGCCCAGGTTGCTATTTTCTTACTCCAAAAAAAGAAGAATGTTAATAATTTTCCCTTTTGTGCAGCGGTATGTTGAGGCCCAATGTTGTGTTGCATCAAATGATTACAAAGGTAAACTACTATCTCTTCTTTGATTTTGAGAGTTTTATCTGTGTATGATGTGCAGTGTTGCCTGTACATCAAATTTAGACCATGGGACATGATCTGCATTCTATAATTTTCTGCTGCTGATTTATAGTGAAATCTAGAATCTAATCACTATGATGCTTCAACATAAGGAAGCCTAGAACAATTGAACTTTTTTCCAAATGGCATGATGAACTGCTAAACACTGTAAATTGCGCAATGCAAGCCATATTTTATTGTAATTGTCCTGGAATCATTCTATCTGTCATACATTGGTTGAGCAAAATTCACCTTCTTACTTGAACCCTAACCAAGGCAAGAATAAGGAAAAGGATATGGAGGAATAAAGCTGGGAATTATAAGGTTGACTCACTTGGTCTATTCTTTGGTTATATAACTTGGGAAATATATGTTGATGATTTCCTTTATGTTAAGGAAAAAGTTGTTTGCTACTGCTACGTTTTATTAGTTTATGCTTCCTAAACTTCTCTCATTCTCAGGTGTAATTTCCACAGGAGAAGTTATTAATTCTATACTTTTTCTTGGTATCTGCTTGAGTAATTATCAACGATCTTTTACTGTGCCATTTTTTGTTGGTAGGTGGTTTGGAGCTCTTTGCAGATCTTTTACAGCGTTTTCCTAATAATATACACGTATTACTTGAAATTGCGAAGGTAAGTCTGATCATAAAAGTTCCAGCTTGTTTAATATGCCAAAGATGTTTTTGTGTTGCTTACCGGCTTGGCTTGATTGACTGTGCGCACACACACATCCAATATGCATCAAAGGTGAATGACTACTGATTGTCTGTTTATGGAGACCTCAAGTAGCTTTGGTTGCATATCACAATCGTTCACTTTTAAGCATGAAGGTTTAGGTTGCAGAACTGTTTGCTTGTTCATTTTTTTTTATATGCATTTTCTGGGTTACTTGCTTTTTTCATCACATGTTGGTCAATGCCAATACTCTTTTCAGATTCATGTGTCTTTCTGTCTGGATGGCGGTACGCCCAAGACCTGGTGCAAAACCTACCTTTATAGCAATGGGGCTGGGTCAGATCCTTGCTCTGGGCATGGCTTAAGTTACACAGCATAAAAAAAGAAAGATATTGGATGAGTGTGAGGTGGGTTGATGCCTCTTGCCGGGTTCTCAAGTACCGTGAAAGAGTTGCTTTGGCCATTTAGAACTGGGAACTCAAATACTAGCCTTTGTCAATTTAGTATTTGCGGGTGATATCAAAGGTTCTGCACATTGAAGTGATATCAATTTAGACCCAATATGAAACTTGTGGCTGATAGTAAAACACTGACTCCCCTGTTGAGACCTAATTCGGTCTTCATAGATTTCTCAAGATAGATTTTTACAAAGTTTTGTTATAGCATTTATAACTGCTTCCGGTTTTGGTGGACAGCCTGGCAAATAGAAAGGTTTTCATCACCTTATGCTTTATAAAAGGTTTTTGGTGGGATGCATTTGTCTATCCAACTTGTTTTTATTGTTCTCAAGAGATCATGGAATATAATTCTAATATGATGTTCCCTTTGATAATTTCATTACAGGAAATCCTTGGTTGTATTTAAGATATATTATAGCTTTATTGTAATATTTTTTTTCACCCAACCCCTTAAATATTCACACTTAAGCAGAAAGCTAAAGGGATTATCTTGTGTTCTTTCGCAAGCTTAATCCCATGTGTGCATAAATAGAGATAAGGAAACCCATTTTACTGTCAAGTTTTCAAATGTTTCTTTGGGGCATGATGGTATAAGAATGTTCTTTGATTTTCAATTAAGATGCCTCTCTAGACATTAAATTTCACATGGAGTGGTCTTAAATGTATATTTTAGTAGGTTGCTTCTAGCCTGACTACAACATTTTGACTTATCTTTCTGTTTGACTTGTATATAAAACCTATATCTGAAGATTGAAGCCATTATTGGAAAGAATGATGAGGCCATAATGAATTTTGAAAAGGTAATAATTTCTAGCTCATTATGTTTGTACAATTATAATCTTGTTGCTTGCTCTGTCTCTCTCTCTAACACACTCTCAATGTCTCTCGCACACGCACACGCACACGCACTAAACAGATAGATATACCTGCAAGAAGATATAAACATGCAGTTTTTGGTCTTTACAGGCTCGATTGATCGATCCATACGTTGTAACTTATATGGATGAGTATGCAATGCTTCTAAAGACAAAGTCTGATTATTCGAAGCTAAACAAGTTAGCACATGATTTGCTGAGTATTGATCCTACAAGGCCAGAGGTTTTTGTGACACTGTCTGTGCTCTGGGAAAGGAAAGATGAGAGAGGAGCTTTGTCTTATGCTGACAAGGTCAGTAAATTCAAGAAAAGGCTGATAGGTATCTTTCCTTATTATTATATCTCATGAGGTCCACTTGTTCTTTGCAATCAGAGCATCCGAATTGATGAGAGGCACATATCAGGTTATATTATGAAGGTATTAAAACAATTCTACACCTGATAGAATGGATAGTTCAAGTCATGGACTATATTTGGAGAGCATCAATATATCCCATGTATATTTCATTTATTTTTGTCCTTTTATCTTCAATTCAATGTTATCACAAGGATTTCTTTCAAGTTTTCAGGGTAACCTGCTGTTAACAGCGAAGCGGGCAGAAGCTGCTGTAATTGCTTTCAGGGGAGCCCTAGAACTGAGACCTGACATTCGTTCATATCAAGGTGCAACTTTTAAGGGGGAGCACTGAGCTTTACCATTGACTTATTCATGTTTAATGTAACTATTTTCTAAATAAAGAATAATTATAGAAAAATGCAGAAGCCTTGAAATGATTAAGAACTCACTTATGATTTCAGGTTTGGTTCATTCTTATTTGGCTTTCTCTAAAACCAAAGAGGCTTTGTATGCTGCCAGGGAGGCGATGAAGGCAATGCCTCAATCTGCCAAGGCGCTTAAATTAGTTGGGGACGTTCATGCTAGTAACTCTAGTGGCAGAGAGAAGGTAAAGCTGTTGAGATCTTTTAAGGATTAGCTTAGAGGTAAAAATTGATTTCGTCCAGATTTTAAATGTTGTGAATTTAACCAAACTTGTAACAGGCAAAAAAGTTCTATGAGTCAGCACTTAGGCTGGAACCTGGTTACCTAGGAGCCGCTTTAGCTTTGGCCGAGCTCCATGTTATTGAAGGTCGAAATGGAGATGCTGTGTCTCTGCTTGAACGATATCTCAAGGATTGGGCTGATGACTCCCTTCACGTTAAACTTGCTCAAGTATTTGCTGCCACAAATATGCTTCAAGATGCTCTGTCGCATTATCAGGCTGCATTGAGGTAAAACCTTACATAAGATGTGAATCTCATTCTCAGTCAGGACATAAGATCTGAACTGTTGCAAGTTTTATTGCCCAAGGGTATAAGAATCCTTGATTTGAGCCATCACCATGACAGCACTACTGATGGCATGGGATCATTGTTAATTTATCTTGTTATGCCAGTTTGAAATGGCTGATTTCAATTTACCTATTCAAAATTGTGGATTTCTCTGATCAGATGCTATGTCAGTCCCAATGAGGCATTTCAACTCCAGTGATGTCCAATTGCACACTGAATGTTGATGAAATATGTGGGCAGGCCATGATCAACAGAACAGGAAACAAGAAAACCTCTGATGCCTTTATTCGAAAACGCTTTCAATTTTACTTTTTCATTCTATTGCAGGATAAACCCACAGAATGAAGCTGCAAAAAAGGGGTTGGAACGCTTAGAGAAACAAATGAAGGTTTCTTTGTGCTAATGTTCTTTTTTCAGCAATTTCTTTTATAATTTTCAGTTCCTTCAATTACTCCCGAGCACATCACTAAACTTTTGCTTCAGGATTATTTTTCTGTTTCTGTTCTGCACTTCATAGATTAGTCCAAATATGATCAGTGAAAGCAGTTAAGCAGAATTAAAAACAAAAAAGAAACGTTCAAATGGGAAATGCAGAGGAATTAAAACCTTAAGAGTGCATTTGCCCTGGGATTAACCTCATATTCTTTTGTAGGGCGTGGATCCGGATGCACCTGAAGAAGATGAAGAAAACGAGGTTGAGGATGCTGATGGAGATCAAGAAGAGACTGATCTTTTATGAGGATAAGTTTGGACAAGCTTGCAAAAACGATGACCACACTCACGCAGTTTATCTGGCTGTAAGAGATCCGCGGTAGTGCCCTGCAAGTCACCTATGACTCACTTACAGATTCCTCTTTAGAGAACCGGGAAATTTAATTATCATACAAAAGCTTGAATTTTAACTCCTATGATGTATTCTGTGGGCTGGATGTTGATGCATCTTTTAGGACACTGCTTAAATCAGAAAGGAAAGGAGGATAGTTATTTTGAAAATATAAGCTTCGGGAAATTGCAATTATTCGCTTGTGGTCCAGATGTTGTAATAATGTAATATGTTGTGTTCAGTTTTGTTATCTATCAAAGGGCTGATTTTTACTGTCAAATTGTCGCAATTGTATTGTCGCAATTGTATGACGGTTGTATAGCAGTCTACTAAATAGTATTATTCATTTCATTATGTTCATGTCCCCTCTCATTATATTCATATATCCCATACTCTTACGCCTATTATGGGCTGGATGGTGATTTTTTTTAATGATTCCGGTATGATAAAATTTTCTGTTAACATTTTCCTCTGTCCAAAGCAGGAATGGAGCTTCCTCAGAATAGGAAGCCGGCTGAAGCAAATAGCAGTGAAGTGCGCTTGCCTCTGAACTCCGAAGACAATTGATCATTTACCCAGGTTTAAAATCTTTGATGGAGAGAGAGATTATTGCATTACTAAGAGCCTGTTTGGGATTGCGTTGGGAAATAGAGCTTTTAAAGTTAAAAAGAGCTTTTTGACAAAAGCTTCATTTTTAAGCTTTTTACAAAAGTGCGTTTGAACCATTTTTAGAATAAAAAGTCAAAGAAGTACTTTTGAAATTTTTTACCAAACATGCCAGCTTTTTGTTTGATACAGCTTTTTAAGTACTAAAAGTACTTTTTAAGCTCTCTAACGCAATCTCAAACAGGCCCTAAATGCCAAATGTAGACGTGCTTTTTCATATGGATTGTTTATTTAGACAGATGCCGCAGAGAACCTTCCTTACAAAGCTTCCTACGTACGTTGAAGGAAATATCAATACACGAGAGATCAATGGTGCAAACGAACACTTCAAACATGTGAGGAAAGAAAAATGGATATTAAAGGACCACTACAGCAGGTGGACGAGCTGTTAATGCACTTGCTGTCAGGGGCGTAACTAGAATCTTAGGTTTGGCGGGGCAAAACTGAAAAAAAAAAAATAAATAAATAAATAAATAAAAATAAAATGGGGGGGTTTAAAAATAAAATTTTAAGGATATATTTTAAAAACACTTGGGAGAAATTTTTTTTTTTGGGAGGGGGTAAAGAGCGCTGAGGTTCATTTTCTTTTCGAGGCATAATATTGAAAATCCTCATTGAATGATTCACAGTCCCAAAAGAATCACTAACAAAACACCACCTACCAACTCCGCAATTTAGACAAAAATGGATTTGTGGTGTTGGGGTCTTGGGCAGATATAAGCAATATTTTAGTAGGTAAATTAACGTCTCAAATGGTGAAAGCGTATGCCTAGGAGGATAAATTATTAGCCATTTTTAATACAAAGCATTGTGCATAGTCTTACCTTGATTACACATTACTATTTGCTATATATAGCATAACGATGTTCATTTTGTGCGTTATGCATTATTGTGATCCCAACATTTTCACATATTCTGTTTACTAAAGAACAAAATACATAATATCCTATGATTTCACTTGGTACTCTATAAACGCAAGCACTCTTTAAACACAAATAAAGATCAAATCAATAGACTTTGAACCGACAGATCAACTTCGTCAAATTATTAGCAGAATCTTTCACACACACACGCTTCCAACTTCATTCTTCCTTTCTGTTCTCTCTTTCCTGCAGTCTCAATTATACCCTTCTGCAGCAGCTCAATTAATGAGCATGTATATACCTATTGGGATTATATTCCGAGAAATGTGACAACTTCCAACAAAACTCAAGGCAATGCATCAATAGTAGAACAACATGCGTACTGAATCAAGCATTGCAATGCACTAAGGGTTAATTTGGTACACGGAATAACTATTCCATTAAAAAAAATAATAATAAAATAACTTTTATTAGCAACGGAAGAAGATTGAATAAAATAACATTAATGTTAGAGTAAATAATAAAGCTCTAACACTTGGAATAGTTATTTTCATTGCTTATGAGGGAATGTTTTTTCCTTTAAAGAGTTATGCTTACAAAAAATTCTACCAAAAAAACTCTTAAAAAGTGATGTGACACAACATGATTGAATTTCTATCATGTTGTGCCACATCACTTTGTAATAGCTTTTTTTGTAAAATATTTTGTAAACCTAGCATTCTTTTCTAGCCGAAGCGCTTCCGGTGAAAGAGGAGAAAGGTTAGTGGGCTTGGTCATTACTCATTAGTCACTCAATAAAGGAACATACGGCAGACAGGCAGAAAAGTGGAAGGGTTTTCTTTAGCTAAAACAAAAATAACGTGCAGAAGTAAGAGTGGCTTCAAATATGTACACAAAAAAATTACTAAAGATTCTTTATTGCCGAGCTTGAAACGGTGGAGTAGCGCCTGTAGCCACTGGGACCATTGAGGTGGTTTTTACAGGCTGAGCAGTTACCTTGTTGATCCTTTATATTGCCAGCCCCGACCTACCAAAAAACAGCCTCCCGCTCACCATTGAAGGGTATAGCTTAATCATTCAGATTTGTCTCCATTCTCCATACTAAACCTAGAAAGGTTTTCTAGGGGTGGGTGCTCGGTTCTCCATGGACTGCAATCTTTGTTTGAGATGAAAAACTTCAACCTGCAGAACAACAATATGAGGCAATGGCAGCACAAGTAAACCCAGGAAAATAGGATAGGATAGTGTACCAATTAATATGAATATGCTCCTTTAATGATGTAGATGCCAGGATATAAGGCGGCCGTTAGTTTGTCATGCCATTGTCATTTCACAGCCACAAAGTTGGTTAATCATTCAGATTTGGTCAAACTCAACATTTCATCCTAGTTGGTAGAAGTCGATAAGAATAATCTATCTTAGAATTTTATCGTCTTTTAAGTCATTATAGGATTAGGATTAGGATTAGGAGAAATAATTCAATTAGGGATAGTTACCTTTGAGTAGGGTTAATTATATTATCTTGATAGGATTTGTTAGTAGGATTAATGTTATCTTATTCACATTGTAAGTCTATTTATAGACTCCGTTAAGATCGATAAAGAATCTACTAACAAATTATATTCAACAAGTTCCTTGTTGTGAGGCTCAGGTTTCCTACAAATAATTCCCGTGCTTTCATACGAGCACCTAACAAATAAACTCATATAAAAAAGTCACACATAATATAGGAAGAGGAAAACTAATATAAAAGAAAGTAATCTATCCCGTCCTAACCTACTGATCGAGGACCTACAATGTCTAAACATCCATCCAGCAGCCTGGAAATTTAGTTTATAAAAGGGTAATCTATAGAGCAATAATAAATCACCAAAGAATAGAACAGAGGTCAAAGACAGCTAAGCCAAAGATTTCCAAGTTAAGTGGCAGCAATAGCAGATAATTATCTCTCTTTTACCTTTCTATTGCTACTTGTGCATTTGGTTCAAAGCCATACCTGTAGTTGGAAGGCCCTAGCCCTTTCTCCTGCAAGGACTCCCCTAGTTGAGTGCAGCTCCTACAACATATATTGGTTCATCGGACACAATACAATAAATTAAGTGATTATTCATAACTTGGCCACAAGATGACTGCATGCATTACCTTCTGAGTATCGTCCAAAACTGCCTTCAGGAAAGCCACATCATGCTCAAGCCTCACATTGTCAGAGTGAACTATATTTGATAGGCTGTTAGCCTCATCTTGTGCTAGCTCTACACCAGCCAGCTTCTCTTTTAGCAACTCCGCCTCCTTCATCGTGTCTACAAATTTTCTCTCCATCTCCTGTCTGCTCTTGAGAACAGAGGATAAATTCCTCTCTGAAGCTTCTCGGCTAGCTAATGCAGCTGCCAACTGTCCTTCTAGAATTCCATTCTTCCTTATTAAGGCGGCCATTTTCGTTTCATAAA
The DNA here is from genome assembly GCA_900184695.1 of Betula pendula. Lineage (NCBI taxonomy): Eukaryota > Viridiplantae > Streptophyta > Magnoliopsida > Fagales > Betulaceae > Betula > Betula pendula. The sequence continues at coordinate 446,742 of FXXK01000485.1, forward strand.
ATTGATATACACTTGAAGGAGCTGATAAGACTCCAGATTTGCTATCACTTTCTGGGAATGCTACATAATCATTTTCATCAGGAAGATTTCCAATTCCGTGGTTGGCATTATCAGATTGAAGTATGGGGGTTTCCTCCGCATTGAGTTTGCCTCCAGTTATGTTTCTCTGAATTCCCGTATCAGATTGATTCATTGTGTGTTCTGTTGCCTGAAATGAACATAATATGCTATGTTAATGAATTCCGCACCCCACCCCCCCCCCGGGGCCCGGGGCAATATGTCAGCATCATACCACTGAATAATATGCAATAGTATGGCAGTCATGGGCTGAGATTGGAGGAAACCTATCTGTGTACGGATGATTAAGTTCAAAGATCCAAAATGTTCCATGTAAGGTTATTACTGTTCAGATAAAACCAAAAAAGAAAAGAAACGTTTTTTTCTTTTGGATGAGCAGACTTCCACTTGAACCCACAGTCATCAACAATTTATGAGAAACTACCTAAAATTTTATTTAGAGATTTATTTCATCAAATCATCCAAAATTGAACTTCGAATTGCATGCCCATATCCAGATAACTAGATAAAAGAAGATTGTTAGAGACAATAAATAATTGGAAACTTCTGCAGTCTACCTGTAAGGAAGAATTGTCATCTTCTGATCCCTTTGGCATCTTAACAGTCACATTGAATTCTTCCTCATTGTGAAATTGCTTGCGAAGTGAAACATTTCCAGAAACAGGATTTGGATCAATAATTGTGAACTCTGACAAAGATTTTCTTCCTGAACCATGTTGTTCAATTGCAGATGCTAGATTTTGTCTCACAACAGAATCAACAGAACGCTGGGAAGAATCGTTACTAAGTTGAGTAGCCAATCCTGTGGATGACGAGTGTTTTTCAAACAGCAAAGCTCCTGCACCTTTACTGGGAGCAGATCTTTGACGCATGGATGAATCATTCTTTTCCAGTGCCAGTACCTCAACCTGCAAAAAAAAGAATAGAAATAAATCAAGTCAAAGAAATCCTAAGAGACAAGAAATGTCAAAATACATGACCTCTATATCCAACCTGATTTGATGGCTCCTTTTTGGATCCCCCAAAGGCAACAAGAAAATCCTTTTCCTTGTGCTGTACAAACACTAGGCTGAAACCCTGAGAATACAACAAGCTTTAGAAAACTTTGCACAAAATGATAGGAAAGAAGATAAGTTTATGCAGGCCAAGAATAATGCAATAACACCAAACACAGCATCTTAACATGATATCGTATAATAAAGATAATAGCACCTATGGAGTAAGAAAGTCAACCAAAATTTATATAAAGCTGGTAAGAAATAAATTAACAGTAAGGATCACAATAAACAAATAGATTGTACATTTTGCATCACTTAGGTTGAGCCAGCAAATGATCATCTCACATTTAGCACAATTTTTGAAAGCCAGACTTTCAAATACAAAGGCTACGCCAAATTTGACATGGCCTCAGCTTATCACTAAGATGTGGCATCAACGTGGACTTTCCAATCCAAAAAGCCAAAGTACTTTTAATCCCAAGTTTAAACTAAAAGAAAAAGTAGATGATCACTTTTAACTAATTTGAGATAGTAATATTAGAACCAAGAGATAAGATCAAGGGTAAACTAGCTTACGGATTTATGGCCACTAGGAGATATCAAATATTTCCTAATGCAAAACTTTGGTACATCACATGGCATGCGGCTAGCATTAAAAAATTTACAACACCTTATAATGCAAAAAATAAAATCTATACAAATCACCTTGTTGGTAGTGATGGAACATGGCAGTGATGTGACAGCCACAGACCACTCAACTTTTAAAATATCAAAGATCAACGTCTCTACATGTCCTGGAAAAATTGGGAATTAAAAAAAAATAGATAAATGAATATGGAAACAAAAGAAAAACACAAGTTGCAAAACTAGAGGTGAGATAGCTGGAAGACACTGCAAGTTAAATTCACATCAGAACTAAACTTCTAAGACAGTCAGACATTGAATTTAAAAAAATATTAACAAGGATATAGAGGAATTAGTTATGGCAAAAAGAACCAACACATTTTATGAAGGTGTAAACAATATCAGTAGCACCTAGACGGTTTGATGTGCATGAATTGTACAACTAAAACTTCTTTTTTTATGACGAGAAACCCCTTCAAGGCAAAGCCACTTCGTATACCCACCCCTATTAGGTAAACCTCGGACCCATGCAAAGCACCCCCTTTACATGGATCAACTAAAACCTTTTTGAATCATGGGAAGCAAAACAATTGAATGCCAACCCTTCTCAATTTTTCTTTTCTTATACCGCTTTTTCAAAGTGCTCCTTTCTCTTCTCTTTCTTCTTTCCCCATAAGTCACCAAATGTTTTCTCAGAACCAAAACCACGTTGATTTTGTTAAATTTCCTACCTTATAGTATAGGTGGCAAGTTACATGGCTAAAATGATCATCATGCTCCAAATTCTAGAACCTTTGCAACTCTTTGTGTATAAATCAAGACAAGAAAAGAATAAGAATCCACTGAAGCATATGGCAACAAAATCCTAGAGTGGATGATGTGAAAGGAAGAATAGGCATGGAGAAATGATCATGATGCTCCAAATTCTAGAACCTTTGCAACTCTGTGTATAAAACAAGACAAGAAAAGAATAAGGGAGCTGTTAGAATAACTTCCATGATTAGCTATGATTTAGTTTCCTTCTAGGTCTATCATCATTCTCCTACCTTATTTGGTCTATGTTTCCTTGTTCCTCTATAAGTACCACACATTGAAATACAATTCTAGCCAGTTCAATATAATAAAGATGTAGCCCTAATTCTTGTGTTCTCTATTTCTCTATCTGTTAATGCTCTCTTTCTTTCAATTTATATATTTCTATATGGTATCAAAGCCACCGTTTCTCAGGTGCCTATCATAATCTCCTCCCGTGCAATTTTTTTAATTTAAGCGTTCCTTTTGTGTTTTTTGATGCGAAAGCAGCGCACTAAATGCTTATATGCACTTGACCGAAATTAGAAGTCCATCTACTTCAGCCCGCGCGCCACCGCCATCACTATCAATGTTTTCTCAGCCTTCCTTGAAGCTGATTCCAGAAATCTAAAACCACAATCAAGTTTTCAAGGTACAGATCTGCAGATCTGTGGAAGCCCCAACACCAATAGATCCCCCACGTGCCTCACGCACCTCCACCATATCTATTTTGGGAAAAAAAAAACCACCAAAATTGGTTTTTTAGCCCCAAATTGGTGGATCTATGCAGTTTCAGTTTGAACCACACTTGCACGTGCCACTCGACAAAACTGTCGGTTCTTTCACGCGCTGTCCACTTCTCCCACACATTTGTTTTACGCGCAATACATGCGTTTCATCGAATCCGGGTTTAACCAATCCGATTCCATGACCCGATCCACCGGGTTTCAAGCCAATTCGGCCCAATCAACTACCCAGTCCATCATAAGGCCCGTGGTTTTCAAGCCTTCTCGGTCCAGTCATTGGCCCACTTTGTCCCAGGCCCAATTCCTGTGATCCACATCCCAAATCACCAGCAATGCATGACCCACAGCTTCCTGGCCCATTAACGGCTACCACGGCCAGCTTGCCGGCCACCACCGGTCACCGTTCTCCGGCTTTCCTCCGGCCGCCATTCCTCAACCATTATCGCTGGCACCACCTTGATCTAGATCCAATAACCATCGCCGTCACCGACATGGGCTGCTGTTCTCTGGCGTTACACCAGCCATCGCCTCCAGAAACCGCTAGTTCAGGCTACAACGATCTCCTTGCCGCTATCACCACCATTCACTCCACCCAAGCTCACGATCAGAGTTTTCTTTGCATCTCACTGGATCCTGCCCCATATGAGCTCACATCAAGCTTTTCATTTCTGCCACACAGGATCTCCATTGCTTCATCAACGGTTATGAAGGCCGAGCTCACACTCATATTTTAATGCCTGCTGCGCCAAATCTAGTTCAGCCAAAAAAACAATCAATCCCTTCTCTTTCCAAACTCAAGCTTACACCTAAAGTTTGAGGGAGGGTGTTAGAAAATTTTCATGATTAGCTATGATTTAGTTCTTCTAGGTCTATCAACATTCCCCTACCTTATTTGGTCTGCCTTTCCGTGTTAGGGGAATGTTGATAGACCTAGAAGGAAACTAAATCATAGCTAATCATTAAAATTTTCTAACACGCCCCCTCAAACTCTAAGTGTAAGCTTGAGTTTCGCTAAGAGAAGGGATTGATTGTTTTTTTGTTGGCTGAACTAGATTTGTAATACAATTCTACACAATTCAACATAATAAAGATATAGCCCTAATTCTTGTGTTCTCTATTTCTCTATCTGCTTTCGCTATCTTTATTACATTGTATATATTTTATTATACATTTCTACATAAGCATATGGAAAAAACAACCTAGAGTAGATAAGAAGGCCAGATTGTCTACCCAAGAGTGGATGATGTGAAAGGAAGAAAATAGGCATGGAGAATCTTGAAGGTCTATGAGAGAGAGAGAGAGAGAGAGAGAGGAAGGGGGGGAGGGGGGGGGTAAAAGCTATTTGTGAAAGAGGTCATCAAATTTGTCCATGCTTCTAAGCTCATGAGCCATACGTTTTTTCCTGCTTCCACCTCCTGCTATGTACCATTTAGTTCCACATAGGACCCCACAAGAACCAGATCTTGGTGATGGATGGAAACCACGTATCTTTATTCTTGACCATACCATCTGAAAAAGAAGATCTAATAATCAAATCGTCACATCCAATGAATTTTTAGTTTGCTTCTATGAAAGAATGAAACTGTTCACTCACATAATCCAAAAACAAAAACAAATGAAAGATTAAGAGATGTTTCACATACAGTTTCAAAGTCAAGAGAGTACAAGTCATTCAAAGTCTTCGACTTCGATGCTCCTCCAAATATATACAGATGTTTATCGTCATAAAGAGCTGCCACATGATTGGATCTTGGAGATGGTCCTGTTCCTCTGCACGTACAATCAGAACGAATAAGAAAAACCTTTTGCTCCTAAAATCAAAATATGGTGACAAGCAAAGGAAATGGAATTCTCCATGACAAAGGTGACAAGAACTACACTTGGGCTTGAGAAGAGAACAGCATCAACAAAGTTTTAGGGAGTACACTAAAACCACTCACGTGCAATGAAGAGGGAGCCATGTCAAAGACTTCAGATCAAACATATGTAGATCATTTAGTTTCCTCCTTTTAGCATCTTCACCCCCAAATAGGATTAAAACAGAGCTTGCCCTAACCACAGTGTGACCACTGCGAGCAACCTGAAATACATAAACTTCAGAATAGGACTACTTATTATTTTATTACAGGACCTGTTAGAATAGAAACTTGGTTTCTAAAGGTTGAAAGTTTCAGAAAAACAGCAATATTACATAAATTAATTGAAGAAAAGAAATGTAATATCATATCACGTCCTTAGAGTGGTATATACCATATCCCTAATCCAAGATATAGAGTGCCTGCATGAATTGCATTCTTACACTTTTTGGTGAACCCAAGTACACTGGAAGTATACAAGAGGGACACCCAATTAATGATTTTACCTTCTTGTACTCCCCAGTAATTTTTGCATAATAACAGAAACGTTACTGCAGGTCCCTTCCTTACGCATCATGCTTGCCAATTATCACATTAATTAAAGATTGAGAGCTGTCCTATCCACAGAGCAACCCTAATTAGGGTTCTGTTTTTAATTTGCAATTAAAAATAATACCAGTATGTGGATCAGGCGGCTAGAAATAGTTAATCCTCATGATATTTGGCATGCATGATATGCATGGGAAAGGTTTCTTATAAAAAAAAAATAATTGTGCCCCCCTCTGATTTGAATTTTTTTTAATAATTAATCTACACATATCATTAAAAGCGTAAGGCGCTCTTAAATACATATGAAGTATACAAAGAGGAGCCCCTAGCTAATTTGAATTTTTATCAGGTCAAACTAAATACCGGTATGTCACCCTTTGCTTCCATAAGAGACCAGCACTCACTTTCAGTGTCAAATGCCCACACTACAAAGCCAAAATCATATGATTACACATCATTTAGAAAACCACAGTAAAGGAAAATATTACAAAACAAAAGCAAAATGAAACATTCACACACAAACACCTACCTGAAACTCTGTCACTGCTAGGGTCAGTTTTTCCTCCAATCAGGAGTATCTTTTTCCCCCAAGAAACCTAGTCAAGGAAGGCAACAGAAAGAACTTCAATCACTATAACAATTTAAAGCTTTCTGCAGCCTACATGACATTGGACAATTTGATTATCCAGAAAACTAACACTAATGGATAGTTCACCTAATAGATACATTACGATAGATTCAGGGGGGAAAAAAAGTGCAAAGCTCAACTGACATACATACAGGACAGTGGCATTAACAAACTTCTCCCAGATACTAGATAGGTGCAAATCCATGGTACATACCAATCTTTCCACCCAAAAATAACAATTCTTCTTTGGATAAGTACTGGGAGTTGAGAGATCTTTGTATTTTTTTTTTTTTTTGGTGAGTAGAGTTGACAGATCTTCAGAACTAGAACCCCAAAATTTCTAATTCACTTCATACAATATCCATGTATTGCACAGGAAAAAAAATCAAATAACATAGATAAATTATATTTCAAATTACAGATACAAAAGAATGCAAAACCATATAGTAAGTTGTATAGATGAGACATTGATATTACCAGACTATGGCCCTTGCATGCCGGAATCTTTAGTGGCAGACTACTAGGTGACAAGTACATCTTTGATGAAGCGGTTGCCCAGGTAAATCTATCAAAATTAAGCACCTGAAAAAACACTCAAAAAGAAAAAAAATAAAAAATAAATAAAAATAAAAAAAATAAATCATGTGCAAATGCAGAAAATAGGAGCTTCAAGCATTTCATGATGTAAAATTACATTAAAAAAGTTAGTTAATGAATTACTCTGATGTTCATTGTTTGTTTTCAAACAACCTAAATCTATCTGTATTCTGTGCCAGCTAGAATGTAAATTTGAGGCAAAAAAAAAAAATCCTACTTGTACATCATCCAATAATCCATTCCCAGATTCACCTCCGACCACTATCATCTTGCTCCCAATCACAGCCGCTGCATGCTATTCATGAAAGAAGTATAAGTAGTGACTTTTGGAAAAGTAGCTTACATTAATCAAATTAAATCAGTTGAACCATATAAAGCAAGCTTCATAACATTTTACATTAAATCGAGCTGTAGGTTTGTCCCCAGAAATCGACAACACCATCCAATTCTCAGATTTTCCTGATGTACTAGTACGAATCTCAGGCACAGCAGATGAACAATGGCAAGCGAGTTCATCGGAAAGGCTAGCTGCAGGTGCAGCACATTCACTCTGCAAAGACTTCAAAACCTTAGTGGACACATACTCATCAATGCAAAACGACTTGCAAACTGAATAAAATCCTTACACCGGAGCTACTACTCCGCTTCCCATTTCTTATGGGACTTCGTGTCCCCTGAGCAGAGTCTGGAAACTGGATCTTCAATCTGAAGCACCACATTTACAAACACAGCAACAGCATCATAATGTACACCTTTCAACATAACTCTATAATATAACGTTTGCCAACACATAATATGAATTAAATATCACTAACTTGGAGGTTGAAATTCATAATACATTTACACATAATATGAATTCAATGTCACTGACTTGGAGGCTTGAAATTTATAAAGCATTTATGAATGTTTTTTTTTAATAGAAAAGCTATCTGCTTGACAAAAAAGCTCAGGTTTCTGCATTGACTAACAAATTCTAAAGCTCCTTATTAATGTATATAAAATTAGCCAACAAAAAAAAATCAGCATAATAACAAAAAAGTAATGGAAAAATAAATTGAAAGAAAAACAAAACAGAAAAAGAAAGAAAGAGAAGCTCACTTTCCATGCTTCACGCGTCGACGAGTAAAACCAAACATTTTCTGAACTAAGAGATTCAAATGCGAGAACCTCTCTCTATACGAAACTCGAACCCTAGAATCACGAACAAAGCCACATTATCACTCATACAAAATCCCCAAAAATGTTCATCGACAATGGGAGACAAAGAGTCATGAAGTTGTCAAAGTTATCTAAATGGGACTACAAGCCTCCCTCGGAAGAGAACAATAAATTACCCTCTGTTTGGCTGCCGAGAAAGCTAAAGAAAAGAAAAGAAAAGAACGCACGAGAAAAACGAGTTATTGAAGCAGTGAAGAAGCCACGGGGACGGGGAACGGATAAACAGTATCTCAGTGAGACTCAAGACGACGTCGCATTCAATCGGTTTTGCATTTATTCGATGGATTTAAGAAACGCAAAGAGATGGTTAAACAAAGCTGGCCCAAAGTAGAACCTTCAATGATAGTGTACGGCTCTTTTGTGCTCTCACTCTCTCTAGTGACAGACAGTGAAGGAAAATCAAAAAAAAAAAAAAAACAGACAGTGAAGGACGGGGTGCGTAGGTTAGCATCGCTTTATTGTTTTGTGGGTATTTTTGAAGGTTTCACGGAGATATGACGGGGGTGATTCTAAGTTACGCTATGAGTTGAGAGCGCACCTAATTTTTGTCTTTGAGAGTGAATGACCGTTGGTTGGGTTGAGTGAGTTATTTGGGTACTCGAGGCGCAGAGCATTGATTGCGTGCGGTCAAGTGGGCCATGGGCTTCTTGTCTGCCTCGGGAATTGTGATGAGTCATGAGAGATCAGAACCTCTCCCGCCACGACCCCACACGTGTCGGAAGCCACAGAATGCTTATTATTATATTTGTCGTCCCGTTTGTTTTAATTCATCCTCGTGGCGACACTTTTATGGTCTTAATTCATCCTCATGACGACACCTTTGATTATCATATATTAGTTTCAATAATTGATATGTTTTTTTTTTCCCTAAACACGGACGTAATCACTGCTTCCATTTTTTTTTATTTTTTTTCGAAGCATCGACATGATCACCGCAAAAAATCAGTCGATCGTACTTCAAACACCATGTCAATGAAGTTTGGGACAAGAAAAAAAATTAAGTGTAAAGGATCTTATTGGGTGTGTCGACGGGAATCATTCTAATACTTAAGGCAATGTTGGGTTGTAATTAAACTAATTTAGAAAGCAAAATAGAATTTTAGACCTACAGAATTCATATCTCTCAAGTAAGCCTTCACCTTTCCTTTTGTGTGGTGTGTTTAGTGAGTGGGGTTTAAGAAAAACCAAATTAATTATCTAACCCCCGTCTACTGACCCTATGCGGGTATGACTTTATTAAGCTAAGTAGACTCCTTTTTTGGGGCTTGGTCGGGTCAGGCTTACGTGTAATATAAGTTTGGGGTGAACCTTTTAGGAATTGCGTTAGGCCGAGACTCCATTACTCAAGAGGATTATTTTTTAGTATACAAGTAAGAGTTGCTCCCATTTTTATATGAGTAATGCTACATATGTTTTTTTTATATTTTTATATTTATTTTCACACTTTTTTTATGGTTTTTAAAATTATTATTAAATTAAAATTTAATTTTAAATTCAATAATAATTTTAAAATACTATATAAAAA
>FXXK01000485.1:456720-478059 GCA_900184695.1 Betula pendula
AAGTAGTATGCTGGAATTTCAAGGTACTCCATGAACTCATGAAGGATTTGTGCTGTTTTCGTCAATGTAACACTTTAGGCCCAACCTTCATACCTCTTTACGAGACAGCATGTTGGGATTAGGCCGAGCAGCTGTCAATCGGGCCGAGACGAGAGTTGCCCATGTGAAGTTTTCATGATCAAGCTATCTCGGCCCAATTGCCCAATTAAGTTACATTAAAGAAAAAAAAAATAGGCCCATGGTTAATTACACTGAAGGATTTTAGTTTATCTTTTTCCTTACCCTTTTTTTTTGGGGGTGCCGTGATGTTCCTGGCGTAAATTTTTGCTCAAAGAATTAGTCCCACTACATTAGTAGTATAAAGGCAAAACCTTATATATTGGACCAGGATTCTCCTCATGATATACATAATAACTTCGTGATACATCATTTAAAAATAATATATTTTGACATTTACGAGTCCCATAACCAAACGGAAAAATGAGAAAGGTGAAGGAAGGGCTTTTTTTAAAAAAAAAACAACAACAACAGTCAACAGGGGAAAAGGGGACGGAGATCATGGTGAAGGAAGGGTTATTAATGAAAATTAGTTTCCCAAATTGTCAATATCAAAGAATGTTTCATCTTTCTCGAAAGAAGGAATTGAAATAATGAGAAAGCCAAAGACTTTTATAAGAAAGTTAGTGTTTTAATAATTATTGGTAAAAATACATTAATCAGCTATTTAGGAAATTATGACGATTTTAAAGTTGTATTTCAAAATACTCGATTCAAAGAGCATCTTCAGCAATACGATATAAAATATCTAATAAAAAAAAAAATACTACATTTTTAATTTTTTTATTCAACTTCATCCAACTTTGTATATATGAACAAAGATGAACACTACAAATACAAAATAAAACTCTTTAAAAAACTTTGTATGAGGGGCCTATTTTTATCTACATATATAAAGTTGGATGGAATTAGACAAAAAAATTAGATATGTAGCATTATTCATAAAAATATAAAAAAAAACTAAAAATTTTTAAAAAAAAAGAGACTCTTTTCTACTTATCTCACTCTTTTTTTAATACAAAACTCTAAAAATAATTTATTATATTCTCTACTTTCTTTAATTTTTTTTTTTTGTTCTTTTTATTATTATATTCTTGCCAATGTGACTTCTCAGAGAGGGAGGGAGTAAAAAAAGAGAAGGGAGAGATAAAATATTAAAGAAAGGGTTAGTTTTGCTATTCGTTGTAGTACAAAATGTATTTTAGCTAGCTTCTAACTTATTTGTTGGAGATAAAAAAATATAAATTAAAATCAATAAAAAAAAGGGATAATATTAACTAAATTTAGGTAATATGAACATATTACCTAGTGTGTTGGAGATATACTCTAATCAGTTGCAATTTCATGCTGATTTTGGACAACTAGATACATGATGGCCGATCATGCCTACAAAAACAATTGTATCTTGAGAAAAGATATACCATTTCAAATTGAATACATGATTTTTTTTTCAGTGTTTTTGAATTGAAGGCTTGATTTCATTTGAAACTGTTGTATTTCTCAAAAAAATTATCAAGAAAAAATCTTTAATTTAAAAAATTAAATGTCCCGCATAGCATGTGTATACAATAGTATATAGTGAAAGCATAAATACAAAAACTATGCTAATTACGCACAAAAAAATAAAGTGGTTTTAAAATTACCTCCGGTCATTATGTTCAAACTGAATCTCTAATGCAATAGCACTTCATAAGAAAATCAGCAATTAAACAAAAAATAAAATTATTGAGTTGTTCTCTGACCTATGCCTAATTGCCCTTAGAGATGAAATATTCAGGTTCTGTATTTATAAGTTAGGTTAGAAGCCTTCAATTAATTGTAAGCTTTTATTATTCTTCCCATCAAGGAATAAAATGAAATGATCTAAAATCAAATCAATTGCAATTTTTGTTGATCCATATTCTTAATTTGTTGATCCATAATCTAAACCCAAAAATAAAAAAATTGCTTAAATTTTTTTTAAAAAAAAAAATCGCTTAAAAATGCAATTTTTTTTATTTATAAAATTGACCTTTAAAAATTAATTTTTTTTCCCCCCATTTTTTTTTTAAAAAAGTTTGGTCACCCACACTAAAAGTTATGGTTCCGTTCCTAATTATAATCTATATACACATGTAGCATACAATTATAGAAGATTTTCTTACATGTAGATTATTTTTCACAATTTTTTTCCTTTCTCTTTTTTAAAGCAAATGATTTTCACAATTAGCAGCAATGGTTTTACCCTAAGCTCTCTCAGCATGCAAAATCGAAGCTTTTTTTTTTCTTTTTAACCTTTTTTTTCTTTTATTATCTGCGAAAGTAAAGAAGCTCAGATGGGCGGCGGTAAAACCCTCCCCAGTTGCATCAAAGGGAGGACTTTTTCCTTGGTTTCTAAGCAGTTTGCTTCGCAATGGGCTAATAAAAAAAAATTGTAAAATTAGAAATTACATTTTTATTATTACTATCCCCATTATGTTAAAATTGTTAAAAATAAATAAATTCAAGGGCAGATTAACAATGCTATCACCACGTCGACACGATGTGATAAAAGCACCAATTATGGAGCTGAGCAGTTTGCTCCACAACGAACTTATAAGAAAAAAAGAATGTAGTTACGATTGCTACAACTTTTAATACAGATCCCTTATAAACTTGATGGGGCAATTCATAAATGTTGAAATGATTAAGCATTTGTACTCTTAGTTCTTCACCTGGGTATAAGACAACCAATTAGACCGCCACCTCAAGTTTGTAAAGAAGCATTTTTACAAATTTAAATAAGAAAAAAAAAAAAAAAACAATGAACTTAAACTTGGATGCAAATTGCAACTTTATTATTAAAAAAAGAAAAAAGCAAAACATTGCACATCCAAAAAGCTAGAGACTAAAAGTACACGTAGTACTGGACTTGATAGGGTACTGTAGTGATTAATATTTAATAATAAGCTCTATAGGTTAATACATATGACGTGACGCCTTTAATATTCTCATATTATGTTGATTAAAACATTTATTTCGCCTGATATTAATTAGATTATGTTTGACCATCCATCCCTCAAACCCATAGCGCCCCGACGCGCTTAAGCATTGGAATCAGGGAGCGCTTGAGGTGAAGGCTCATGACCTCATTGGATCCACCGACGAGCTCACCCCCGATGAACACCGCCGGCACACATGGGCAGCGGCCAAGATTTGCAAGAGCCTGCTCGATGTCTCTCCCTCTCGGAATCTCGTCCAACTCGTACACAGCAGGGTTCACCCCAAACTCGCTGAAAAGGGTCTTGATGGAGTGGCAAATGCAGCAAGAGCTCTTGCTGAAGATCACCACCGGCCTCTCCGACGCCATTTTCGTCACCATCTCCATTAATGCAAATGCACAAGGTACTGATGAAGAAAGAAAATGATTGAGTAATGTAGTAGGGCTTGCGAGGAATGCGATGAAGGTTAATTTTTGCTGTGGAGAAGTAGAGCTCCCATGGCACTCCTTTATATAGGCCAGATTTGTATTTTATTAATTTGTTGGGCAAGAGGGATGATAATGTTCTGTTAGATATTTCGGTCTTTTTCAATTACACTTTGATCATTACTTGACAGAGATTGATGTGCTAGAGAGCTAAAGTTGCACAACAACGAATCTTGGCATACGGCAGACAAAGGAGACGTGTCCCTCGTACGGCTTCCCACTACTATTAGCCGCTTAATTACTACTGCATGCAAATATTACATGCATCTTTTTTTATTGGCATGTTTGGCGAGAGATTTAGACTGTACTGTTTATGTATTTAATTTTTTCTAAAAAAAAATATTCGCATTTTTTATATTACATTAATTAATTTTTAATAATATTTTTACTTTTTATATCACATCAAATATTTTTTTATTATTATTCAAATAAAATACTCACTAAAAAAATAAAAATTTTTACTTTTCAATACAAAAAAGTTACAACATTCCTTTTACTTTAAATTATATCAAAGGTCAACAATTTTCTAACCCACAATCCCCTCATTTGCCAAACACCCCCTATATATTGTGAAAGCTTCTTTTAATTATATTAATGCATGCTCTTTTTCTTGCTATGCAGTCATAGTTGTGATTTTTTATTTTTTTTTCAATGTCCAGAACCTTTCAAGGTCAAGTTACTTCGTACATCCAATCTTATCATGTAAATCTGAACTCATGTCTCTAACTTTTTTTAGTATGAACAAATAGAATTGCAGACTTTGCTCAAACTAACCCTAAAAGACAGTTTACACTTAATAATTTTCAAACTTAAAACTATAAATAACACTCTAAGTCTCTTACTTCCATAAAAAATTCCTTAGAAGTGAGTGGGGATTATTTTGGTCAAATAAACCCCGTTTTTCGCCCCCATAAACAATGGGCTATGGTTGGAAATTTGAAGTGGCTGTTCGTTTTCCACATTGGTTTTTTTTTTTTTTTTTTTTTTTCTTTTTTGCGGTAGCTATCATGGAGGCATCTGCTGAGTTGGAGAAAGATGTTGGATTTATCCAATTGGTGACATTTTTTTTTTCTAATTAATTAGATTCTCGTCCGATTCTTGAAAGGGAAACAGAAAGGCAAGTGAAGGATAAGATTAATTATAATTAATTAATGTTCAAATGGGCTGCAATGCAAGAAGATCGATGAGACCTCAACAACCCAACCGTTTGATGAAGATTGAATAGCTCATCTTCCAGGACGCTGCTAAAAGATTGATTCAAATATTACGAATCACCCCAATTGAAATATATATACATTATAAATTAAAAGTATGACTGTAATACGTGACAATAAATTTTTTTTTTTTTTTTTTAAAGTCTCGATACAACAACTGATTTCATTACTACATTATCATACAACTGACATTACAGTCACTAAATGACTCAAATTAAAATAAAAGTTATGGTTTTCTTCATCTTCTTCTTTTTTTCTAGACATTGATTTCTGATAGTTTGAAGGCCAAGAAGATAGAGCAATAGACCGATACCACACGTGAAGCAGAAACTTCCTTAGCAAAGGAATTCTTTTTTTTTGTGAAAGCTCATCTCCGAACACGCGTCAAATACCAAGAAAGACGGCCGTACATGAAAAGAGAAGGCAGATGCCATGAGGTCCCCAATATTATCTTCTCTATTTGTCCATTTTTGAAGAAAGAAAAGAAATCCCGTGTTTATCTCTATCTCATTGAAAAGAAAGAAAAAAAAAATTCGAGATTATTTTATAAAAGAGAAGAAGAGACTTATTCCGATTGATGCATCTCTTCCGAGTATAAAATTTGAGGCTGCCATTGGTTGTAATTGTGCTAGTTGCTATATATTGTGTTAGAATGTTATAAATTAAATGATTAAATTAATATTTTTTTTATCAACTTGATTTTTGAGATATTAAGTTGTAACCCCAACTTTTATCCCATTTTAGAGATATCCAGAATCCTACGGGGATTTTTTTTTTTTTTTCTAATACAAATGGGAAAAAAGGGTTACATGGGAGGCTTCTTGCTACCTTGATGAGCCATATCCTATATAATTCTATATGAAGCAAAAATTGTGCATGCACTACGAGTACCATAAAAAGAAAAAAAAACCAAAGAGAAACAAATAATAATAAAAAAAAGAAAAAGGTGAGAAACTAGGAATAAGTGTTGCATGGGATTGGGTTCATATGTATGGCCAAATGCAATGTTTGGTTTATTCAGATCGAAAATCCGGAGGCAATCTACAAATATTCTCAATTCTCAAAAGCTCGAGGCCGATCATATATATGTCATCTCTAGAGAGAGAGATCTTATCAAATCAAAAGCTGCTTCTTCACTTTTTTTCTTTCAGCTTTTCGTCACCAATTCGAATCTTGCTCGTGCAATTAATGATCCATATATAACGTCAAAACTATACGTATATACCTACATATATAGTCTAATCTGATCTCTCTCTCTCTCTCTCTTCTTCTCTCTCTCTCTCTCTATATATATATATATATATATATATTATTTTGTATATATATAATATATATATATATATAAAAGTAAACCTAAAGACCATATTTTTATTCTCTTAATGTTGATGTGACTTTTAAAATTATTATTAGATTTAAAATTGATCACAATTAGATTTTGATTCATAATATAATAATTTTAAAGTTACGACAACTTTTAAAAGGATAAAAAGATGGTCTTTAGCATTATTATATATAGAGAGAGTAATTCTATTTGTAGACTACTATATAATTGTCTAGATGATATAACAGTAAAAATGCTCTTAGATTGGCATTTTTTAAAAAAAAAAGCCCAAATTCAAAGGTTGACTTGTACTGCATAATTGTCATATAATCAAATAATATGACAGTAAAATTAGCTCTTAGATCAGCATTTAAAAAATAAAAATTAAAAAACCTAATTCAAAGGTTGACTTTTACTACTACCTTATTCAATTATATAACAATTATACAGGAGTCTACTAAGGGTCCGTTTAAGTTTACGATTTTAAAAAGTGCGATATAAAAATAACGATTTTAAAATATGCAATTTAAGCGTAATTTTTAAAAATACAGTTAAGCGTTCGGTAAAATCACAATTTGACCTTTAACATCGCAGTTTAGTCTTTAAAATTGTGCGTTTTCAAAAAAATATTCTCTTACCTTCAAATTGAAAAAAAAAAAAAAAAAAAAAAAAAAAGATTTTCTGCGTTTTTAAATCGTAATTTTTTAAAAAACACAATTCCCAAACGATTCATTTTATCAATTTCGTTTAAAATTGTATTTTTTAACTTCAAAATTGTAATGTCAAACACACCGCATATAACATTATATGTGTGTGGAGCTTAGCCTTAGCATGAGTACGAGAAGCATCTAGCGAGAGAGAGAGAGAGAGAGAGAGAGTGTGTGTGTTGGGGGAAGGATAAGGTCCATGAGAAAGAGAGGATCGAGCAAGTGTGGGGGTGGGGGTGGGGTGGGAGGGCCAAGGTGGAGAAAGAATGTCAACTTTTTTCAAGGGCAAAAGATAAAGAAGAATGCGAGGACGGATCCTGGCATCACATATATACTAGGAGTTTTGTGTTGGTCGATGAGGTACAGACCTGTACAAATTGCTCTCTTATTTTATATATATATTATTCCGATCCTCTCAAGAAAAAGAGAGAAAGGGAAAGGCTGAGGAACCCCTATTTATTTTATACTCTTTGCCTTTATTGCTTTTCTAGATACGAAAACACAAGGAATTCATCTCCATCCAAAATCTAAAAGCAGAAAAAGATGAAAAAATTCTCTCAGACTTGAGTCATTTCGATTATCGAACAAAATATATTTATCATCACTCATCACTAAAGAGATATACCGTATACGATTCATGCATCTATCTATTCATTCAGAGAGTAAATTCTTGTCTTTTTTTTTTTTTTTTTTTCCTTTTTTTCTTTTTTGTGTTTTTTGTTTTGTTGTCATTTTAATTATTCTATATTGATTGCGATTCGAGCTGTTGTGTTGGTGCCATGGCATCTCTTACAAATGGTTGTCGATATCATCATTAAATCTTAATTAGTCCAGCAGCATTTAACACGTTCGTGGGCGATCTCGCATCTTTTTATATATAGTTTTTCTTTAATTATTCGGAAAAAATCATATTTAATTCTTAGGTTTTCATTTGATTTGAATTTAATATTTTAGTTTTTAATTTTAAAAATTGAATTTTTAGATTTTGCTTATATTTAAAATAAGTCATTTTATAACTTTACTGTCAAATTTTAAGTTTGTCATATGCCACATATATCTTGTTTTAACACATCACCGCACTTTAACTTGCTTTACCGTTTTAAAAATACGACGCATAGAAATAAAGAAGAATAGACGACATAGAAGATAAAAAAAAAGGTCTCTTACATATCAAGTTTTAAGCGAAGAAAAAAAAATTGTTATTATAAATTTTTTTTATTTTTTATTTATGAATGACTTATATTCGCTAACATGATATTGCATTGAAATGTTTACATAAGCATTGACATGTTAAATGACACATATATAGTATATAGTAATTCGTTAATTTTGAAAAGAAATAATAGAAAAGCCTATTTTAAACTTTAATAAAATTTAAAGACTATATCTTTAAAATTAAAAATTAAAAAATTAAATTCAAATAAAGTAAAACCTTAAGAGCAAGTTATGATTTTTTTTTTCCTAACTACTCTTATCAATCATGAGCTAACAATAATTAAAGTTTGAAATAGTGGAATGTACGGATCCAATTTAGTTTCTGTGATGAGTTGATGAGATAGATTAGTCCAGGCTAGACATGGGAATTATAGATTCTCTTCATAAAGTTTTGGTGATTGTGATTTGACAAGTTGAACCACGAATTATGCCGATGTGAAATAAAATATGTAATTTATTTAAAAGGAATATATGTTATATATCTTGCTGGAGCACATCTCATCCATAAGTGTTGCCAAAAGATGAGACACGCGGCTCGCTTGCACGCACAAGCATATTAGCAATTTGTTCATATAATCGCTCCGTATGTTAATACTTTTTAGAGTGTTATTTTTTAAAAAAAAAATGTATATACATATTTTGATGTGATATAAAAATAAAAATAATTTTAAATTATTATGTATTTTGAGTTACTTATTTATTTTTAAAATATAAAATAAAAGAGATAATCAAAGTCTACATTGCCTGCTTGAACTTGTAAACGCATTTGCTTCATACAAGTTTTAAACGACTTGTAAGTTGTGAGTTTAAACCTTCCAATAAAAGCTTGGGAGTTCATCTTTCTATTGTTAGGATATATCACATATATAAGCGACTTACCAGTTGCCACGTATTTATTTCTAAATGTTTATCATCTATAAGTTGGTCAAAACAGGTTGTCAAAAATGTCTAAACTACATGTTGTTTAACCTAACATTCATATGTGAACAAAATGGTTCGCCCACTTGACCTTATAGCATATAGCACTAGACCAATTGTCAGGTCTATCCAAGATCTAAAGGCTAGGTCACTCATAAAGTAGCAACAATTTTTTAGGTGCACATCTGAACGACTTGTCGCGCATCTTTAGAAAACGTATTGTCGTTCATAAGATAGCTAAAAAAAAGTGGTTTTGCCAGTTTAAGCTTTGCTCTTCTTCATGATTTCGTGCAATTTTGAAAATAGGACAATAATAGAAAGTAGAGTGACATTGGGGACTTAGGTTTGGTTTTATAATCAAATACTCAACTTCATTACAATTCACAATTACCACCGCCATCATCTCATCATCTGAAAAAGGAATGGCCCGGATATTGATGCAAATGTTAGAATAGATATGATGTAAGAACACTCCCAATGGTTTAGCCATTTTTTCTTTTAAGCTTAAATGGCTAACAAAAAGCCTAAAACATGCCTCCATCGACTTAACTAAAGCCCTATGCAAAACCATTGAGCTACAATGCCACACCACATGTGGCATGACACTCTAGCTCAATGCATCACTTTTTTGTTTTTTTAATCATTTCCCATTCCATTTTTTCTTTTTCTTTTTTTTAACATTTATTTCACCCCTCTTTCCATGAGCCTTCACAAACGAAACAAAAGTTTGCTTCTCTTCCTTCAACCCTCTATGACTAGCATTGTGCTTCAATGTCGGAGCCCCTTTTCCCCGACGGATCATCATAGATCTCCCAGACAAAGGAGCTAGGCGACAAGACAATGGACGAGGTCTGAAAGGAGATTGTGGCCAAGTCAGAGTATCAAAAGGAAGGCAGGGATGAGCTTGGAAATTGTTGGTGATGTTGGGTTACTAAAAAGGAGGCAAAGTCCTTATCTCTGCTTCTCTCTCTGACTCAAATTCTCTTTCATTCTCTTCCTTCATCGTTTTCTTGTCGTGGATATCTCTCTCCAATAAGAATTAGATATGTTCGATATGTAGACTTTGACTTCGTCCTAGTCTGATTCCGCATTGGAACAAGCTTTCAAGATGGCCGAAAATGAATGAAAGCTGATGTGCATATCTCTTTCCGTCTTGGTATGACTTCGTCCTATGTGCAGATGGTAGAAGCATGTGGTTAACAAAAAGAATAAATAATTTTAAAAATGATTATTTTAATAAAAGATAGAGAAATTTAGAAATCGATTGGATGGTAGTTTTGAAAAGTGGTTAGCTAAACTAGAAAATGTAGGTTTGGATTAGCCATTTTGCATAAAAATTTAGATAAGCCATTAAGAAATCTAAGTGCCTTTCCAAAAGGCTTTATACACGCTTTCCCAGCTAAACAACATTCACACACATGTAGGCTTACATTAGCAAGAGACCCCAATAGGCCTTTTCTAACTAGTCTAGCCATTCTATCTTTTCATGTGTGTCCTAGTCTAGCATGTCATTTCAAAGAATTAAAAGCAACATCACCATCATAAGCCATAAAGGAAATTAAGGAATTATTCAAATCTAACATAAAGAAACCGTTTGAAAGAAATGTGTGTCCATTCAAAGCCTATTTAAATAGATGTCCAACTATGGACCATCAAAATAAAAACTAAAACCAATTCAAACATGGTAATAACTAAAGATAGATTACATTGAACACCAAGTGCATAAACCACATCACGAAGAAGCAACGAGAGTCACTGACGCATCTTGAGTTGGTAGGTCCAAACTCCAAGCACCTCTTCTCGAGACCTATTATCCAATATAACATATTGCCTGCCTGCTGGTATTATTCTATAATCTATGTACCTAACTCGATCTCGAGCTACATATTTGGTTGCTCCTATATTTTTGCAATTCATTCATAAATATAGTGAGCAATAAAAACATGTGAACAAACATAAGTAATGAGATAGTTGTGTTTAGTGGATACCTTCTTCAACTCAATGCACTCACGAGCGAAGTGACTCATCTTTCCACAGTTATAGCATTTCATCTTGGACTTGTCGTTTTTGCCAGCATGCTTGCCCCTACAGTGCTTTGCTATCTTTCCATCGCTTGGTGCGCCTCCAAACGCTCTGCCTCTCTATCTGCTCAATCTTCAGGTAGCAAGTTATGGCGATCTGCTCGACCCTGAGGAAACTAGAGATGAAGCTTCCAGATGCTCCCCTTTAGGAGGTCGTGGAGGAGGTGGGTGGGCTTGATTAGCCTTCAAGGTACAAAGCATTTCAGTGACTTCTTGCAATTGCTATTGGACAATGGTGTTGACAACGTACTACTGCGTGATTGCTTCTTGACATTCCTTCAAGGAGTCAGAAAGTTGGAACAAGCGAGTTCCTTCAGCCATGGAATTTTTTTTTTTTTTTTTTTTTTGGATTTTTTGAAAGCTGGACGTTAGAGAATCGCTGGCTTTTGATACCAAATGTAAGGGATTTTCTGGATTGTGAATGTTTTTCGTGATTTTTTGGAGTACTTTGAATGTAAGAACAAATTGTATGGAGAGTTTAGATGGATGAAAACACTGAATAATGCAATAAATTGAAATATAGGAGCTGTTCGAGAGGCTCACTCTCTAGGATTACATAAGATTCTACTATTTCTTTTCTTAGTCTTCCTCCTGCTTGGATGTGCTACGTATAGCCTAATTAGTTAGAATATTTTAACAAGCCTAAAGCTGTCTTCTAACAACAAATACTACGGTTGTCCCTTTAATGAAACGCATACTACATAACATAAAATGCGGGAAACTAAAGCAAGCTGAAAAGGCAAAGGCGAAAACATAAAATGCATAAGAGAGTGAGTGGATGCAAGCTAGCTTCTAGATTCTTCTCCACCACACATTAGCCTCGAGATCTGCTTGTCACATACCTTAGTTGACTGAAACTCATCTGGTTGGAAAATAGATTGGCTACACTTCTCTTCTCGTAAGTCTTCTTCCTCACTGCTTTGTCCATAGTTAATCGACATATTCAGGCCCTCTAATATGTGCACATAACAAGCTCCCCCTCTTGAAAGCACCTTGCCCACAAGGTGAGGGTACCGGCTTTGCATCTTCAAAAGGGATTCCCAAGTGTCATCCTCCACAGGAGCGCCCTTCTACCAGATGAGAACTTTGATCAGAGATCGTCCCCATTTCTTGGTGACACGCCGATCTACCACTGAGTTAGGTTCCGGCTTAATTTCTCCATTGTGGTCCACCAGAGGCAGCATCAAAAGGGGGCTAATATGTTAACTTAATTTCTGCTTTAGGCAATAAACGTTAAATACGGGGTGGATACGAGAGTCGGATGGCATATCAAGCCTGTAAGCCACGGATCTAATCTGTTTCAAGATTTGAAAAGGCCCATAAAAACGTAGAAAGAGCTTCAAATTCCCGCGCATGGTGATTGATTTCTGGCAATAGGGTTGCAAACGTAGGTAAACCCAATTCCCTTCATTAAACTCCCTTTTTGTTCGAGATTTGCCAGCCTGGACCTTCATACGATTTTGAGCTTGTTGCAAATGTTCTTTTAGAAGGGTGATCACCATGGTTCGATCACGAAGTTGTAAATCCATAGCTAGGTTAACAGAGGTACCTCAAACATAGGAAAGTAGAGAGGGTGGAGCCGTGGAGGGTACCCATACACTGCCTCAAAGGGTGTGAACCCGATAGAGGAGTGGTGGTTGGTATTGTACCACCACTCCGCCATAGGCAACCAAAGGCTCCAGTCCTTAAGTTTACCCCCTACATAGCATCACAAATAGGTTTCCAAACACTTATTCAAGGCTTCGGACTGCCCATCCATTGAGGGTGGTAGGCAGAACTGAAAGCCAAAGTAATCTCCTGAAGATGGAAAAGCTCTTTCCAAAAGGAACTAGTAGAAATTAGGTCTCTATCCAAGACAATGGTTGTTGGCATACCATGAAGCTTTAGAACATAAGTTAAAAAGAGTTGAGCCACCTTAGAGGCTATGTAATTAAGGATGAGACAGGGGTATAAAATGGCAATACTTAGTAAAGCGGTCCACCACTACGAGGATTACTGTGGAACCATGAGATAAGGGCAATCCATCAATAAGACCATTGAAATGTCAGACCATACTCTAGAGGAAATAGGCAAAGGCTACAACAACCCAACTAGGGAGGTGGTCTCGTGCTTATTCTGTTGACACACAGCACACTCTTTGATGAACTTTTTGATATCTTGGTGCTTGCCCTTCCAAAAAAAATCTGTCTTGGCCTAATGAAGGGTTTTGTGGTACCCGAATGACCAGCGGTGCGATTGGAATGGATATAATCCAGTAGCTAGAATTGGAAATTTGAACCCTTGACAATCCAAATTTTTCCTTTCCGCAAAATCAACCCTTGCTGTAATGTGTAACCAACGGGGATAACCTACCTTTGCTGAAGAGCAACCAGCAAATCCTTGGTAGGTGGATCCAGCAAATAAGGAGCTTTAAGTTCAGAAACCCATGTAGGGGTGGGAAAAGAAATAAGGGATGGCTAGAGAGTATCCTGCTGCCCCTAGTCTTCAAACTTGCGGGAAAGAGTATATGCCACTCTGTTCTCTTTCCTTCGCTTATACTCAATAACAAAGTCGTAGTCCAGTAGCTTAGAAAGCCAATGCTGCTGAGACACAGATCCAATCCGTTGTTCCAGCAAAAATTTGAGTGATTGCTGGTCAGTCTTCACTTTAAGAGTTTGGCCAAGCAGGTAAGGTCACCATTTTTGGACAGCCTTGACCAATGCGAGAAGCTCCTTCTCTTAAGTATAGAGGAACAAAGCCTATCATTTTAGGGCCCGACTAAGAAAAGAATAGGCTGACCCTCCTGCATCAAAACAACCCCTAGGCCATTACCACAAGCGTCACACTCAATAGTGAATGTCTTTGTAAAATGAGGAAGTCGTAAAACTGGTGGGCTTGTCACAACCCTCTTGAGATGAAGAAAAGCCTTTGTAGCCTCTGCTGTCAAGTGGAAAGCATTCTTCTTGAGGAGAGCAATTAGAAGAGCTGCAATGATCCCGTATCCCTTAATGAATTTCCGGTAATAACTGATTAACCCTATAAAGCCCCTTAGGGATTTAATAGTAGAAGGAGTGGCCAATTTGTCAAGGAATCAAGCTTTGTAGGATCTACTCGCACCCCTTGGTTAAAGATAATGTGACCCAAATAATCAATTTTTGTTACACCAAATCTGCACTTAGAGAGCTTAACATAGAGTTGATGAGTATAGAACACACCCAAAACAATCCTGAGATGGTCTAAATGATCTTCCAAAGTATGACTATAAACCAACATATTATCAAAAAAGACCAATATAAACTTTCGGAGATAAGGCTTAAATAGATCATTCATTAGACCTTGAAAATTAGAAGGGACATTAGTGAGACCAAAAGGCAACCAACCAGACACATATTTGAAAATCACTCAACATGAGATATTCACATCTAATTTTTATTGGGCCACACTAGTAGCCCAAGGGAATGAGTGACTGTTGGAATGTGAATACTTTTAACAGTCAAATATCTCGTAACAGCCAAAGATCTCGTAACGACCAAAAATCTCGTAATGGCCAAATATGTCAACTATAAAACCTAAGGGGACGCAGGCTAACGAACTTAAATATCTTTTTTATTCGCTATTACTTGCTTATCACACTTTGATATATGTCTCTCACTTTTATACTTTATTCACTTAAGTATCAGAGGTGGTGCCACTACCCCACTCTCCCCTTTGGTTGCGCATCTCTCTGACGTTTGGCTATTTTGCAAGGATTTTGGATGGAGGACAATGCGTGGGCAGTCATCGTTAATTTTTCGTAAGCTGTTAAACGAGCCGAGCTCGGCGAGTATGCCTGTGCGAGCTCGCTCGTTTAGTTTATCTCCAAGCTCGAGCTCGGCTCGAACTCGTGACGAGTCCTAAAAGTTGGACTCAGCTCGACTCGTCAAGGGAAAAACCTTGTACGAGATCGAGCTCGAATTCGCCTATTTGCCGAGCCGATTGCCTTATCGAGCACTCGGCTCGCTCGGCTTCGAGTATGATTTTTTAATTTCTCCATTTAAGTAAAAAAAAAAAAAAAAAAACAGAAATAGGAGAAGAATGGAGGCCATGGCGATAGAGCTCTTTCGCTCATCGACACGCGCTTTTTCTTCTGGTTCTCGCCTATTTTCGAGGCCTCCCAACTTTGCCTCTGCAGTTTGTTTCTTCTTCGCAAATCGACACCAAATCTAAGTTTCTGACGCCATGACCGTGAGAGAGAAGAGAGATTTGAAATTTATCAAGACTGTGTGCTCAACAAGGCTGTGTGGGTGATATGATTCGGGTATAATAGTTCATTTCAGATTTCACCGAAAATGAAGGTTGCAAACAAAACAAAAAGATGAAGAAAATTAATGAACGAAGGAGAGAAAGGAGCTCTGCGTCGCACTAATAGAAGAGAAAAGGTTGTGTGGTGTTAACTTTTGGAAGATGGAAGGGTTTGTGGTGAAGAGTGACCGTCACTCGGTAATAGGGAGATGTGAAGTTAATTAGCATAGGAAGATAAATGTCAGTGAATGGAAAAGACTTTACACTAGAAAAGAAAAGGAAGGAAGTGACATGTTCAGATGAGGAAGAGTTCAATGTTAACTAAGGAGTACAAATTGAACTGAACAATCAAATTAAATTCAAATAAAATACATACAAACAGGGTGTTTGGTTCATATCAATTGTTCCTTCTTGTTCAATTTGTACTAAACTAGCCTATTTTAACTTTTTAGCCTATTTGCTATTTCTACTTTTAGTAAAAAAACTTCCGTAACAAATATTAAAAATAATTATGTATTACTTTTTAGCTATAATTTAATAAGTATGATTAATGATTCTAATTTATATATAACTATAATATATACTATATATATATATATATATATTATATATATATATAAAATACTATATTATAATATATATTACTATACATGCTATTTTTGTTGATATATATATAATATAATATAGTAAGTTTTAAATATATACGAGTTTGAGTTAATAATCGAGTCGAGCCTTATACGAGCATGTTCACGAGCGTTAACCGAGCCGAGCCGAGTTTTCTACGAGTTTGTATTGTTTAATAATCAAGCATATTTTTATGTTTGCGAACAGCTTATTTAATAATCGAATCGAGTTCGAGTCGAGCTTAACCGAGCCGAGCCTGAGCGAGCTCGCGAGTAGCTTTGTTAATTTACAGCCTAATTTTCAGCATTAACAATCACTACTGAGTAAGCTAAAATCATCAAATACAGACGTGAAACTAACTCAAGAGCTTAGTTCTTTGAATATGGTGTCGTGGATGACATAGAGAGAGAGAGAGAGAGAGGTCGTCGATATCGTGGATGACATGATGTTTGATCAATCAAACTAATACATTATGATCAATCGAACTAATGTCCGAGGACCGATCAGATTGAACTTATCATTACTAATCGGATTAATACACAATGATAGATAATACAAAATCAATAAAGTTCGATCAATCATTTAATCATATCAAGATCGATTGGACTAATGCAGTAGGATCGATCAAATTGAACTTGTCATGATTGATCTGACTAATGCTCAAGGATTGATAGTACAAATTCCATAGAGTTTGATCAATCCTTCAATTGTGTCAAATTTGATTCATTTGATTGTACACGATTAATCGAACTAGTGCATTAGGATTGATCAGATTAATTTTATCATGATTGATCGGACTAATGCACAATGATAGATAATACAAAATTCATAGAGTTCAATCGATGGACTAATGCACTAGGATCGAATGGATATTCAATCAAACCTTCAATTGTGTCAAATTTGATCGATCATTTGATCGTATCACAATCGATTGGATTAATGCACTAGGATCGATCGAATTGTTCTTATCATGATTAATCGGACTTATACACAAGGATATATAATACAAAATTCATAGAGTTCAATTGATCATTTGATAGCTAACTCCCCCTTGGGGGACGATCAAAGAGAATGGGGTCCCCCACACTGACTTACTTATTGCAACCTTCAATTGGACTAATGCACTAGGATTGATCGAATTGAGCTTATCATGATTGATCAGACTAATGCACAAGGATTGATAATACAAAATTCATTGAGTTCGATCTATCAGATTGCTACACTAGGATCCATCGAATGTTCGATCGAACCTTCAATTGTGTCAAATTTGATCGTATCATGTTTGATCGAATTAATGTATTAGGATCGATCGGATTGATCTTATCATGATTCATCGGACTAATGCACAAGGATAGATAATACAAAATCCATAAAGTTCAATCAATCATGATCAATCGGACTAATGCACTAGGATCGATCGGATTTAACTTATCATGATTTATCGAACTAATGCACAAGGATTGATAATACAAAATCCATAAAGTTTGATTAATTAGACTAGTGCACTATGATCGATTGGATGTTCGATCTAATATTCAATTGTGTCAAATTTGTTCGTATCACAATCGGTCAAACCAATGCACTAAGATTAATCTTATCATTATTAATCAACTAATGCACAATTATTGATGATACATAATCCATAAAGTTTGATCGTATCATGACCAATAGGACTAATGCACTTGTATTGATTGGATTGAACTTATCATGATTGATTGGATTAATGCACAAAGATTGATAATACAAATTTCATAAAGTTTGATCGTATCACAATCGATTAGATTAATGCAATAGGATCAATCAAATGTTCGATCGATTATTCAATTGTATCACAATTGATTGGACTAATACGTAAGGACGACTTAAACTTGTTCTTATCATGATTGATCGAACAATGCACAATGATCGATTAAAAAATTAAATTTTGTTTTTTAAAAAAGGTATTAATTAAAAAGTGTGTGTGTGTGTGTTTTGTTTAGGGTGATCAGCGTCAACATCTCAAAGTCAACGCTGATAATAGTTCTCTGTGTGTGTGTCTCTGTGTGTGTGTGTGTGTGTGTGTATTTTGTTTAGGGTGATCAGCGTCGACATCTCAAAGTCAACGCTAATAATAGGTCTACAATGTCGCCAATTTTGGTTAACACTACAGCATTGACAATTAGAGTTGACGCTAATTTTTTTTTTATTTATTTATTTTTTTTATTATGATCAATAGCGTTAACCAAAATTGTCAACATTGTTGACCTATTATCAGCGTTGACTCCTAGAAGTCAACAATGATAATAGATCATCAACATCAACTTTGAGGGTCGACGTTGATGTTTGCTTAGTAGCGTCGACTGACGCTAAAATTCCCACTTCAACCCACGCACAACAAAAATTCCTGTCAAGTTATTAGCGGCGACATATTAGTGTTGGCTTTGAAGTCAATGCTTATATTAACTTCTTTTTACCATTAGCATCTACCCAAAAGTCGATGCTAATAATCACTTATTAGCAGCGACTGCTAAATATTATTGCTAATAAGCAAATTTTTTGTAGTTACTCTCTCTACATGCCACGAAACTTTACCATATTTTAGGGTTATGTTACTGACATCAAAATAGATAGAATCATGTAAAAAAGAAAAAAACGGCCTAGAACATGTTGTAGCATGGTTTGCAATTCAAAATCCGAATTTTCAAAAAATATGCATATCATTCTTCGATACTTAAAAACTCATTCAAACGCAAATAAAAACACATTCATAAGGGCAAAAACAAGCATAAGAGGGCTCTGGCACCAATGAAAAATGAGGGTTATTCAATATACGTACCTCACTCCAAGCGGATCTTTCATAGGCTGGATTCATTGCTTTCTTACAACCTACGTCCAATGCACGATATCACGAACTAGAGATTTTCTTCGTCACCTAGGAGCCTACTAGAGTCTCATTTCCACACTTCAAATTCTAGTGTTTATGATGGTTGCCCTAGAGATTATGGATGTAGAAAGAGGAACCGGATTTTTTTTTTTTCAATTTTTCTAAGTGTGTTCATGAATGTAAGTTCAGTTCTTTTTATAATCATGTAGTGTCTTTCAAACAAAGTCCTAAGAAATGAGAAGTCTAGTGAAGAGATATTTATCAACTCATGATAATAAATTCCAATCCAAATTAGTAGGGAGTCATCAAATAATTAACCACCTCACCTACATACTCTTTGATCTCAATTAGAATTATATATTCTAACCCTAATAGCTCATGTAGATGTTCCCTTAATTTCCAACAACAGCAATTGCCTTAGCTAGCTAAAGGTCTTCTTCCTTTCCTCCCATATCAACTTAATTCATACAATGGGCTCAACATGTCTTATTGGAATGTACTTTCTTTTTCATAGAAAACTTTGTGACAGGGTTTCGTGTTGATTTTATCCCCTTCATAGTTGTCCTTTCCATGTAGCGTATACTTGTAGAATTGTGATGATCAAAAGGATGCTTATTGAAAAGCCATGCATGCACATGGTCATTAATTGTGATGCAACTATCCGTGCGTGCGCGACTACCCCTAGCTGTCGCCCTCTCATTCAATTTTCCATCCGAAGTTGACATTCCCCACCCACTCTGCAAGGCCAGCATGGAAATCGAGGGGCATTTTCGTCCACAAAAAAGCTGTGTACCGTACGTTTTGCATATAATTCTTCCTCATGATCCACTTTCGGCAGCCAGCGCGCGTGTAGCTTATCTCTATAGATTCTTGGCAGCACTAAATAAAATAGTTAGAAGCCAGCAGGCCACACAAGTTGCTATCATGCATCAGGGGCCAAGGTTGAAAATCCAAATCTCTCTCTAATTAAAGGAACCTTCACCTTTTCATCCTCTTTTTCCTCCTAATACGGAATTTTTTTTTTAAACTAACGTGAAAAATATGTTATCCACCTAACCGTTATACTTGTATATAAAGCCCCTTGAGAGCTTCATTTCCAACACAAACCAATTTGCCTTGCGAAAAAAGAAAAAAGAAAAAGATATTATATCGACCGATGGATCGCATTGTGAAAGTTGCATCACAAAAGGCGGTGGTGATCTTCAGCAAGAGCTCGTGCTGCATGTGCCATGCAATCAAAAGACTGTTTTACGAGCAAGGAGTGAGCCCGGCAATTTATGAGCTCGACGAGGAATCCAAAGGGAAGGAAATGGAGTGGGCCCTGGTGCGCCTAGGGTGCAACCCTTCAGTCCCAGCGGTGTTCATTGGGGGCAAATTCGTCGGCTCTGCTAACACGGTCATGACCCTTCATCTCAATGGCAATCTCAAGAAAATGCTCAGAGAAGCTGGAGCTTTATGGCTTTAATCACCAATGGTTTGCCTTGCCTCCACGTGCAGCTAGCCCTATCAAGTTCTAAGTTCCAAATAAGGTTAACTCCATCGTTTTGTTTTTCCTTTTTCTCTTTTTTCCAACTTTTTTTTAGTTACATCCGGCGGCGGCTCCAGCAATTAAGTATAGATTAATTGTATGGAAAATAATCTATATATAGACTATAGATCGAGAGTGAAGTTTTGTGACTTCTAAAACTGTTCAAGTGCACACGTACGGCCAGTATACTAATATAAATATATATTTTCAGTTGTATTAAGAATGGCTTTAATTTGTTTTCTTTTCGAAATTTTACTTGCCTTTGAATTTGATACTACATTCCTCTAGCTAGTTAATGCCCATGAAAGATATTTATATAATAATATTATGTTTCAAGTCATGCAGAGACACGTAATTAATTGCACAGTAACAGGAAGGAGTGCAAATTTTTTTTTTTTTTTTTTTTTTTTTTTTATGAATGAAAAAATTTATAACACCAACAACCAATTACAATTCACTCCAGAATTTCAACTTCGGGAAATCAACACAATTACAACCCTCCTACCTACACAACATTCACTTTCACCTATATCACTCACAACAATCATCAGTACTCTACTGAGGAAAAAACTCAAACAAGCAACTCAAATGCCAAACACAATACAACGCAAACTCTAAAAACACAGAAAAAACAAAACTACAAAGCAATCCATATGACTGTGTCAATTCAGAACTTGCGGATGAATAAATTTTCTTCCACTCATAATGGAGTGCAATAATATTAGTTATATATATAGGATAGAGCTGAACATCCGTCCTCCAGCGTCCGAAAGTCCTCACACTTGTGAGGAATTTCAGATAATGAAAAAAAAAAAAAAAAATTGCACTTTAAACGGACGCTACATGTCCGTCTTAGACGGACGTGTAGCACGACCCATATATATATATATGGTAAGCATAATGGGATGGATTTTTTTTTTTTTTTCAATTAAACCTATGCATAACGCATGTAACAAGCATTTCGCATACATGTCAATTTAATGGAATTTGAAGAAAAAATTTGTCCGTCCAACAAAACGGCTAGGAAGGACGTGGTCACGTGGCTAACAATAGATGAGTGTGACATGAAATTCCGTAGCAAGTATGTGACATTAGGTGAAATTGAT